>JACCGJ010024834.1:0-177666 GCA_013407085.1 Atriophallophorus winterbourni
TTTGAAAAGACCCTCCCTGCTGACTTAGTCGAATGCCTTATTTAAATCAATAAAAACAGCATATAATGACATACGCTGTTACCGAAACCATTCTTGAAGTTGTCTCAGGTAGAAGATCATGTCAACGGTTGATCTTCCCTTGCGGAAGCCACATTGAGATTCGGAGTAAATTCTATCAGCTAAAACTTGCAGCCGGATCTGTAAGACTTTAGCAAACAATTTGCCTACAACTTTCATGAGGGAGATTCCTCTGTAATTGTTGCAGTCGCCTCTGTCACCCGTATTCTTAAATAGCGTAATGATCTTTGTGTCTCGCATCTCTTGTGGGACACCCCCCGCCTGCCAGCACGGAAGAAGCAAATGGTGAAGAGGCTGTAATAATGCTGCTCTACCGCATTTGATGAGCTCAGGTGGAATTCCGTCGTCACTAGGGGCCTTCCCATTCGCTAAGCCACAGGTAACGACGTCTTATAACGCATTGCCACTGGTTCTGAGAAACATGTGAAAAGACGCTGGTGTCTCAATTACATTTTCCCATTTTTCCATGCCTAATTGATGAGCTAGTAGTACTTCGTTGCATATGGAAACGCCGTATTCTCACTGACATTTCCTTTTTTCTTATCTATCTAAGATTGGGCAGCCTGACAGTATCTTTTACCACGTGCAATCTATGACTACACACTTTGCCTGGATCAAGTTTGTTATTTCATATATACACCGCTTTTCCGTTTCATATATCAGTCTAGGCATGGACAACCTGACAGTTTATCAACCCCCGTGCAGTCTGTGTTCGGCACTTATCATGGATTCAGGCTTGCGTACATACATACAGTTGTTTTAATGTGCGGCTTTTCTATCACAGAGTTACATGATGCTCTGATGCTCACGGGATGAAGTAATATTTTTACTGAAAATTTGTTCAAACGACTAAAGCTATTTTCTTTTTTATCCGCTTACGCGTTTACTGCTTCCTTCGGCAACGTGTGGTATTCGTATAGTCACAAACACTCACATTTAAACCGCATACATGTTTTGTGTACTAGATTTATATTAATAGTAAGGTGTGTTGAGCGATTAGTGACTTGTTATTCATCGTTGTCGAATATGTTTCAACCCACTTTTGCATTGATGATGTTATCTTCTACGGTGTGTGTGTGAATACACAAGCCTGATCTAGGCAAAGTGCCGCACAGTCAGGGTTTGCACGTGGGCTAACATACTGTCAGGTTGCCCAGATATGAGGAAGAAGAAAAAATAGGAAATGGTAGTGAGACTCCAGCCTGTTTCAGCATGCAGCTCGGCCTGTCAACCGAGTCAAATGCGGCTCGAATATCCAGAAACACCACTATGGTTGGTCGTCGAAACGTGTCGGTTTTCTATGAACTGACGCAGAACGAATATCTGGTCTACACAACCGCGCCCTCACCGAAAACCAGCTTGCTCTTCCCATATCTGTCTAGGCCTGGGCAACCAAACAGTATCTTAGCCCACGTGCAGTCTATGACTGTGGCACTTTGCCTGAATCAGGCTTGTGCTTTCGTTCATTCGAAAAGTATCCTCCTGTATCGCGGTAAGTACGAAAAAGGATGGCAACCAATATCTTAGCTACCACTGGGATAAGTGATATTCCGCGATAGTTTCAAAATTCGTTCCGTGCGCCTTTTTATGAACTGGGATTATCAGGGAATCACTTCAAGAGGCAGATGCTCTTATCCATAATGACCTTTTAGAAAAATTCAAGCAATTGTGCAACGACCGTCTGGCCTCCTTCCTTGAAAAATACAGGGTGGAGCTCGTCTTGGCCCGGCGCCTTGTGTGGCTGTAGAGATTCGATCTCTGTACGTATTTATTCGGTTAGCGACATTGACCATTGTAAAGAGATTGGGGAATGTCGGTCGTGTCTGAAGAAAGGTGCTGGTTAAACTGTTGTCTAAAATATTCTCTCCATCTCTTTAAGCGCATATGATGGTTCGTTATGCGTGAACCGTCATCCTCGAAGATGATTGCACTCAGATTTTCTGGCATAGGACCACATATTATTCAATTGGTAAGGCCTTCGCATGTTACCCATAGCTGATGCTCGAGGCGCGTTATTTCCCCCAAAACTCACGATCGTGCCCCAGACTGTCTTTGATTAGGATTCTAAGGCACTATTGTTCAGATGGTGTTCGCCGAGCTTGTGTAGTTGTTGGACGTTTCGTCGTCAAGCTAGATGACTCTTCCGATCATCTTCATTCTCTAAACCACTCAGTAAGGCGCGGCGTTCTAGCAGCATAAGGGACTCAGCAGAGTTCCAGCGGTGTGACCGTTGACGAGAAACTTTACTACATTTGAAGCAGAGTCGTAAAGCGCTTGCTTAAAGTAGCGCCAATAACGATCAAGCTCTACCGGCCGATTTTTTTTAAAGCGAAAGCGATATAGTATCCCATAACCTGACTTTTACTTCAGGTAGAGATAAAGTTGGGATGGGACGTTTTAGTTTGGGTTTACCTCCGAATTGATTGTTGCGCACACTAAAACGTGATCAGAATCTGCACTGGTACTCCAGTAAGATCTGCAATTTTGGATGTGTGTGTATGGTGACAACACAAGCCTGATCCAGGCAAAGTGCTGCACAGTCAGACTGCACGTGGGCTGAGAAACTATCATGTTGCACAGGCCTAGACAGATATGACAAAAGAAATAGAAAGAAAATAGAAATGGTAGTGAGACTCCGGCGTGTTTCAGCATGCAGCTCACTACCAGTGGCCAATCAATTTTGCACAATGTTAACCGCGCAGCACAGAAATATTGCACGATTACACATCCGTGGACACTACCTTGCCACCTGTAGCTTATATCGATATGGTCAAGCTGCGCTCAAGTGCGTTCTGATGGGGAGCGCCAAATAGCTTGGTGGTGCTTAATAGGTCGAAAATTTGTGGATGTGAAGATGTGATCGTCATAGAGAGACAAAAATCTCTGTTCATTGTCTATTTGGTCGCCTAAGATCCCATACTTCTCTCTAATATAGCTCTCAGACTGCGCTGTGCTTCCAACTCGGGTAGTGATATTCTATCGGGTTTACGTATGCAGCCCGAGTTGTACTGGGGACGCAGCTTTGTACCCAAATTCTCAAGACTCTTCATTGAAGCCGACTCATCCTCCAGGAGGAGATAGTCGCACAAAAGTAAAAAAAGTATGTAGCACATTATCGGTGGCAAATCACTTTAGCACGATGTTAGCAGCGCAGTACAGAAATTATACATGATTGCACATTGCTGCGGGTACCGCTAGTAATCTGCTTCAAGAGCAGTTCTTAATGGCATGATGTAGCATCTTGATTCATTTCTTAATCAATTTACATGCTTGTCGGACTTGTAACAATCGATATTCGCATGCCTTTTGTGTTCTGGATAATGATTGTACTTGTGCGCTTATCAGCGTAATTTGTTGATTTACTTATCATTCTACATTTACCTTCTACCAATTCTATTTTATTTTCGTTTCTCATATCTGTCTAGGCCTGACAACCTGACAGTATATTAGCCCACGTGCAGTCTATGACTGTGCGACACTTTGCCTGAATTTGTATGTCTATTACGATGCCGATGCACGTACGATTACTTTGTACATCATTCATTTAATGCTCAGTGAAACATCACAGTGCCGCCATCCATGATATGCAACCAAACGCTAAACCTTCTGTGCGTATGCCTTCTGAGGTTCGGCAATATGACTCACGATGCTCTATAACTGGCGAACAGAAACAACTTATCTCATATTGCGAGTAGGGAGTAATTTGCTTTGCTCATCACTAGATGTTCTTTCATAAGCGAAGCCTATATCTCAAACATCAATCTTCGTTTCACAGATAATTCGATGATTTCGTTTCGTGTTTCTGTTTGTCCAATGCAATGAATGCTCGTTATTACGTCATGTTGTCTTCATTTTTGTTTGTCATAATAAGCAGCAGTAAACATATTTATCCGCTGAAGCCATGTTATATAGGCCTCGTACATTGAAACGGTGTTCAAATCATTCTATTATCAATTAGCTAAAAAACCTGGCCAATTCGAAAGAGCCCAATAAAACAAACAATAATTTTTAGTCCCTATAAAATCGACGCAGATGATTTCAGAATTCTGCGGGATAATTTATTGCGCGTCTGTGGGGTCTTCATAATTTCATGTTAAATGAGCTTGAGTAGCAGGTTGTGAATGTTTTGTCGCAAATTAGTAATATGATCGCGATTACTTGAAGATCCCTGTCTTTTATAAATGTCAACATGTTAAAAAACCAATATTTGACTGCGACGTTCATTGCATATATTTAAAATGCTTCCGCGGTGAAGGATAATTGTTGCTGTGATGAAATCCAGTTCTATTTTCTGAATTTACCGCACATGTAACAACAAAAGGTCTATGAACAAAAACTAAATTTTATTAATACTTACTCCGTGACTGATCACCGTGGAAACAAACTGGATTCCTTCCATCGTTATAAAAGCTGTGAGATAGACCGTCATTCTCGGTTAGGAATGCGGCGTGAACGCTTGAAACATATTATGCTTGTGATTTACGGATGTCTGATTGTACAACACTTGTATTGTCGGTATTTTTGTACGAATGTGTAAAAAACCGGAACGCTCGTGTCACTGCCGCGGATCTGCGATCGTGCTGAATTTATGTGTTGTGTAGCGAACACCGTGCTAAGTTGAATTGTTACAGTTAATGATCTGCATGCGAAACTACGCTGGAGTCTCACAGCCATTTCTATTTTTCTCATATCTATATAAGCCTGGACAATGTGGCAAGCCTAATCCTTATTTATTATTTATTTTTACACAAGTCTTTACAGACGATATGCCAACAAGTATACCATGAAGAGGGTACATGATGAAAGAAAAAAGTAGGCTCCATGGTTCTTGTTGAAGGCGACATACTACCCGGTTGCCAAGGCCGAAGTAGGGGGTTGGCTTAGGGGACCCCACCCGGAGCATTTGACTCAAAAGTCTTCCCGCAAGGCAGCGTTTTTTTTTCTTCGCGAGAGCCGGTGACCATTTTGAGGGTTCTTGCGCCTCTCTTGAAGTGCATCGGCGATTGTTCGAGTACGCCTCTCTAGCCTTCGCACGTCCAGGTGCAACCTGCAGGGATTTTTCTCAGGATTCACTCCCGAAACCTTTCCCGAAATCGGGTATGCCGCAAGGCAGCGGAGCTTTGGAATCAGGGTTTTCCTTCCCTTAGATGGACTGCCCTCCCAGGCTGACGAGCTCCATCTGCCCGGAGCAAACTGGTTATGAGGCGCCAGTCATCCGCCTCCGCCCCTTCTCCTGTCAGTAAAAGCAGTTCTGCCACGTGCAGGCCAGGAGCTGGGCTTTGGTTGTCAGAGGCTGTTTGAGACGCACGCCATATGGGATCATTTTATAGACAGTGGGAGCTCATCCCCACTGCCGCCCCCGGCTGTGACAACCTTGGAGCCTAATCCTTGCAAAGTGCAGCACGGCCATAAGCTGCACGTGGGCTAAGATACAGTCCGGTTGTCCAGCCCAAGACAGATATGACAATTAAAATAGGAATAGAAATGGCAGTGAGACTCCCGCGTGTTTTCTCATGCAGCTAAAAGGTTTTGGGAGAAAACCCTGAGGAAAAACCTAGAACAAAGTCTGGTAGACGGTTAGTTGGTGCACACCACCTCTTTCTGGCAACTCCCTGACGCCTTGCAGGTCGCACTTGGGTGTGCAAAGGCTAGAGAAGCTGACTCGAACAAACGTCGAGTGGTGCTGGGGACGCTGCTTTGTACCTAAATTCCCAAGAATCTTCATTGAAGCCAACTCATCCTACAGGAGGAGATAGTCGCACACAAAGGCAAAGAAAGGTGGCGATGGGTGTTAAAGGTTATAATGAGTTTTTGAGGAAAATGATATTTTCTCAACAGTTTTGTAATTTCAAAGTGTAAACTGCTTGTGTGTCTAAACAAGTTGCGCTTGTATGACCAACCTGTTAAATCACATGAGCCCCCACTCATGTAGACTGGGTTTAAAACCCATGACCGTAAATATAAAACATTTGCATGTATCTCCTTCCTGTGAAGGAGATGCATGCAAATGTGTTTTATATTTATTGCTTGTGTGTCTGTTCTTTTGATTCTACCGCTGCGAATTCTTGTGCATTTTTCATAAAACTGAATAAAGCTTTAATTAATTAATAAAGCTGAAGATTGCGCTTTAATGTTTCGTGCTATAAAATCATTTTACCAGCATACTTTGATGCCAAAATTTCAACCAGTTTGATGTTTGTTCTGTGTAATTATGCCGTTTTACTTTCAGGGTAGTTAGTTCGGGCACAGTTTGGTTACGCAAGGAAAGCTTTAGATTGGGAAATGCCGGAAAACGCAAGGACACAGAGAGGTATTGTTTTTCGTTTATCAATATCAAAATAGAAAATCAAAATGCTGAACAAGAATTGGCCTCGCGAACGTTGCGAATCCAGAATAAAAGATTTTATTTGGATGTGAAGCAAAATCGAAGAGGCAGGTTTGTGAAAATTACCGAGGCTGGCAATGGAGGTCAAAAGTCACGGATTTTGATGTCGATCGCGGTTGCCCTGGAAATGCAAGAGAAAATCAATAAATTAAATGAACTCTATGGTCAACTACCTTCCCACAATCCTCAAAGCATAGCCCAAGATGGTCGTTTGGCTTCTGATACGATTTTCCGCGACAGTCGGCGTTATTACTTGGATTTGAAAGAAAATACTCGTGGCCGTTTTTTGAGGATAGCTATGGTGTCGATGGGGATTCGCGATCAAGTCGCGATACCGGCTCAAGGGATGATTGAACTTCGTAACGCGTTGGCGGATCTAACAGAAGAATATGCAGCTGATGCGGAAAATGGTAAGCGGCTTTTTAATTCGTCTATCCGTCACCAGTGGGCGTTGACTACTCGCGTCTGTTGTGCGACGGGTGACCTTTAATAGCCTATAGATTCGATACAGTGATCACCGCATGCTGGTATATGTTTCTTATTTGCTAGCACCTCTTTCTGTTTTCGTTTTCATCTGTCTAGGTCTGTGCAACCTGACAGCATCTTAGCCCACTTCATGACAATTCACTTTACCTGGATCCGTTGTGTGATTTCATACATCATACCGATATCTTCTCTTCACAATAGACCATTGTAGTAACGTTAATCTTGGTGGCTCAGCCTATCTCAACAGCTGTGGAAATAACGTAGGGGTTCCTACATTGGTTGTATAATAGCCGATAGATTATTTGTTATTACATAGGGCTCAGTCGTGTGCTTCTAATATATGAAAGTCTTGAAATACCAATGCAGTGAGCGTCATCTCTTTCAACCCAATTTGCTAAATTCGCAAATATTTATAGCAAAAAATTCGAATCGTGTCTTCTTAGTATGTGCTGTTATTCATACACCCTCTTATCTAGTGTCTTACACGCATGGACGTATTTTAGATTTGTACGATACTTTTTCTTCCATCTGGTAGATTAAATATTCACTAATGAATTCCAGCTGGATTTAGTTCACAACAAATCAAAGCATTTTACACGCTCTGTACTGGTGAAACTAGTCACGATAACTGTCACGGCCCTGTCTCCGTTTAGCCGGCACAAACAACATTCTCGATTCAGTGCATTTGACCTTATCGAGAACTGTTACAGGTAGCTTATGTCACTCATGCATGGTCCGTAGCGCATTTTCAGCCGGCATCATTTGGTTCTGATAGGTGTGCTTCAATGTATGCAACCATTGAGACGATAGAGCAAATAGCATGTGCTAGTCTCAATTTGGCCCACCAAAGTTTGAAAGCAGTGTCGTGTGCTCGCTTAATTGCGATCGTGGTGTTAAACTGACTAATTCAATCGGTATCTCGTTTAAATAAAATTTGCGTTTATATCCCGTGGCTTCGAACCGAATCGGTCGCAAACAAACAGTATAATCACAGCTTTCTTTTCATTTAATGAAACGTAATGGTTTACTATTTCGGTCTTTTTCAATTTTTCAATTGATGGTTCATTTTCGTAGATCAATATCATCTTATTCTTCTGCTTGCATGGGTGTGCAATCGCGTATCATGTCACGGAGGACCACACGAACATGATTTTGAACGGTACTGAGCTGCTCGCTGTAGTTTCAGTACCTGCCGAGGCCTGGATAACCTGGCAGTATATTTACTTTTACTTTTTTTACTTTTGTGCTACTATTTCCTCCTGGAGGGTGAGTCGGCTTCAATGAAGATTCTTGGGAATTTAAGTATAAAGCGGCGTCCCCAGCACTACTCGGCGTTTGTTCGAGTCAGCTTCTCTATCCTTTACACAACCAAGTGCAAGGCAGCAAGGAGTTGCCAGAAAGAGGTGGTGTGCACCAACTAACCGCCTACCAGACTGTTCCAGATTTTTCCTCGGGGTTTTCTCTCGAAGCCTTTCCCGAGATCGGGTATCCCGCAAGGCAGTGCAGTCTCTGACTGTGCGGCACTTTGCCTGGATCAGGCTTGTGCTTTCATGCCAAGGCAGTGGAGATTTAAAATCAGGGTTTTCCTTCCCTTGATGAAATGCCCTCCCAGACTAACGAGCTCCATCTGCCCGAAGCAAACTGGTTTTCAGGCGCCAGTCACTCGCCCTCGCCCCTTCTCCTGTTGGTAGAAGCAGTTCCACCGGGCTCGGGGAGCCACTCGTGCAGGCCAGAAGCTGGGTTTGGTTGTCAGATGTTATTTGGGGCGCGCGCCATATGGGAGCATTTTATAAACAGTGAGAGCTTATCCCCACTGCCACCTTCGGCTGTAACAACCTTTGGAACCCTTTTACTTTTGTGCAGTATCTGTGCCCACGCGAAGTCTGTGAATCACTGTCTGGCTGCAGGCTTGTGTTTTCTCACATTTTCCGCTTTATTACTCCCAAATGTTTAGATTCCCCAGCCGCTCTCATAGTTTGGTGCTCATCAGCTCCCAATTTATACTGAACCTGCATTTGTCGTTCAATGATTGGAATTCTAGTGACGATCAATTCGAATATGTATTTTGGTGAAAACCCACCACAGCTACTGTTAATGACGTGTCGATATTAGCGAGGTTTGGTGTGATTTGGCATTCTAGCGCATCGGTCAACTACAGTCCCTCTCCCCTACATATGTCATAAATACCATTTGACACCACGCTTGTGTCTGTTAATCCCTTATTGATCTAGTTCCGTCTCAACCTAAGGTAATTTTCAATTCAGGAATAAGTTGTACGTTAAATGAAATTTTCTGCACTGCTCAATAAATATAAAGCTTTACAACATGCCATGAAAACCTTTACTGTGTATTTTGTAGACCTCTTTCTATTATATGCTTGGATTCTTAAATTTCTTATCAAGTCGAATGTATATCGTCCTCGCTTGTGGACACAATACATCGTTTGTATAACATGTGTTTAGTCTCATTCGTTGGTATTGATAGACCGTAAGTTTGTGTATACATCTCGGTTAGCTGGCCCTGCTCGCCAAGCATCAATGACCGCAGATTCGCTGTGTGATATTCCGCTATGGGCTATTGTTGAGCAATTACATGGTTAGAGAGCTTTTCAAACTTTACTCATTCTTCCGGATGCTATCACAAGGCTGTATCGATTTTGGGAGTGTTGCATTTTAATCCATAACTGTAGTTTGTTAATACTTTCTCAAGATTACAAGCTAATTTGACTGACGGTGCCTAATCGACGTTTCAAACGAGTAGTAATGATCGTCAAATGGTCGATTAACAGTATCCAGATCAGCATTACACAAGTAGCGTGTACATAATGCTTAACTGCCATATAACCCTGAAAAAATATAGTCCTAAAATGTTGGGAATCACGAATGTTACAAACATTAAATCAGGTTTCGTGAACGAGTAGAACGACATCAGCACGACAGCTTCCTTGCGGCTTTCACTGTCATACATGATAACAAACTTTCCTCGTCACTTGACTGGACAACATACATGCTTAAGCAAACACTCCAAGAACATGCTTACTGCAAGAACTCCACTGAACATCTAACGAATAATACGCGAACTACAACATATCCAGGAAGTAATCCTCCCCTTCTTTACCCATTCACAGAGTCGTTCAACGATTTGCCAGAATCCAAGGTGATGCTTGTGGGAAACAAAACGTTCTACTTCGATGTTGGCTCGAACCGTTTTGGTGTGTACCTGCGCATATCCGAAGTGCGAGCGAACGTTCGCTCCTCGGTGACCATTCCCGAGCAACATTGTGTCCGATTTTGTGACATCATCACCGAATTGGCCAACAAGATGTCCACACCGCCCAGCGGCGATAGCAACGGAATCCCAGCTGATGGCGATACACCGGTTGATAAACCGCAAGCGAATGCGGTCGACGAGAAGCCAAAGGCTGTCATCGAGGCTACAAACTCGACCGAGCCCATTGCTGTTGCCTGATGGGGGCGATCGATAGACTCACGTATTCACGTATCATTTCTGACCATAACCATTTTAGTTTGCGTCTTTACTGTGTATTATCCGCCTTAATAATATCGTTAACTTTGTTTTGATGCCATTTTTGTATATCCTTCGATAATGCGTTTTTGTTTTCCTTTTTTTCTATTTCCACGGTTTGCATTTCCACATCGGCTCTTTTTTCGTCCATTTGTTGTTGTTGCTGCTGTTATCCCTCGCACATTGGGTTTCTTTATTTCCTACACCTGTTGTTATGCTATCTTACTCTGTGTTGTGTTGTTTCTTTATCAAATGCATTTTCCACTAATCACCTATTTATTGCTAAAATCATCATCATCAAAGACAGCATTACACCGGTAGCACGTAACGAATGCTCAACTGCCATACAACCATGAAAAAGTAAAATCCTGAAAGATGGGGAAGGGTGGGACTTAAATTGCTACGGCTTCTATCGAAGAGTAAGCACAAACAAATTGGGAAGAGGTGCCTACACCTCGAATGGAACATGCATGCATCATAACAAGCTTTTCTCGTCACTCCGCTTGACAACATGCAAGGTTACGCAAACACTACAAGATGCTTAGTGCAAGACCGCCATTGAACACGGTTTCGGGACATCCTGAAGCGTAACTAACCATTGTGTTATATGATCGCGGGGACACCAGCGTGGAAGACGCGCTGCGCCTACTTTGGAAAGGTTACTAGTAAGAATTTTTAGCTGCCTATACCATGTGACGGTTTGGCCACCCCGAGATTTACGCCAATCAGGATGTGGCGTCGCGAAAAGAATCTGTTTCGGAAGTCGGTGGTCCGGCATCCGTAAAACGTGACCCAACCAGCGTAACCTATGCAGGTTGATCTGCTTCTCTATATCGACATTACTACCAAACAACTTATTTCGGAGAGCATCGGTGCGCATACGATTGTAACAGCTAACTCCTAGAATGCTGCGGAGACACCGTTTGTCAAATACTTGGAGACGCTGAATGTGTTCTTTACGTAAGGTCCAGGTTTCGCACCCATACAGTAACACAGCCCGAACTGTCGCTTTATAGACTCTACCCTTGAGTAGCAGAGACAGTCATTGCTAAAATGTGAGTGTCGGGATGTACAGAACGGATTACTGACACATAATCGTCAGACATTTTATCCCCAGTCAATTATTCTTCAGTCACTAAATTCTCAGTTTGATAACTTCTGAAGAATGAAGTATACGTTCAAATTAATTAATTTAGCAGGAGAGATATGCAATGGATTTTAAAAATGTAGTTGAGTATCGCTAAATTGCTCGAGATGTCCTAGCGCCTATCTCAGCATACTTATTCTTCTGTTTGATATGAACCCCAGCACTTGCTTGAAGAGCAGAGGCTGTCTGTAATCTTTTCGCAAACCGTTTACGAAATGTCCACATGGCGGGATGTTGGCAAGATTAAATCATTCAACGGCACAAAAGCCAACGCTGGTAGGCATATAATCATGAGTCGTAAATCATCGTCTGTCTCATAATATGCTTTCATCCCTAGTTCACATATTTTTCTTTACATGGCTTGGCATAGATGAAAATAACATCCAGTCACTCATGTGGATGCGACGTTTGAGCGAAGTGCATTCAAAGCTGCACTTTCAAAGTCAGTTAAAATGACATCTGGTGCTGCATTCGACACCATATCTCGCAACACACAGCCACTTATTATATGTAAGGTATGATATCATCGTTAGATGTAAGTAATCACGCTATACACTTGTGTGTGACAAACTTATTACATCTCCAATTAATATTGACCTTATTTGATTGCTTCTCGAGCCAAAACTAATTTTCCATGTAAATCAATGTCCTTCGACCTTTGCTACTTGTACCATATTCAAGAGTCATTGCACACATTTACATTACTTCTTATCGTAAATACCTTCCCTGGGGTTGAAGTGACTGAAGATTAGTTGACCGGGGATGAAGTGACTTGGAGGTTAAGTGTCGGCAATTAAGTGACCGACCACCGTACAGAACACATCGGCTAATGAATATCCCTCAGCAAGACCATCTGCGCTGCACCGGTGACCATTCAGAAAATGTAAAGAATTCATTCGTATGTACAAAATGGGTACTCTTTGAAACGGGGAATTTACAAAATATCTATTCACCAGGAAAAGGGTGCCTTTTCTCTAAGCGCACGCGAGCCTATTTTTCTCCATTCCGCTGAACTGATCCACATATCTGCGGAAGATTCTGTCGTTAGCACGAGACGCGCGCCATTCCATGCGGTGTCTACCATTTGTTGAGCGACAAAGACGTTCGCCGTGTGTGGGAGTGATTTTTCATGAACAAGGTTGTTGTTGTTGTTTAGTTCATGGTTCAACCACCGAGACAAACATTGACCGGCGAGTCCAGAAGAACCTCCCCCGGTGAGAATGATGCAATGTAACAACCGTTTACGAAGATCGTCGTTCGCTGCGGTTCGATTTGTCGGTACACTGGGATTCACGCTGTCAGCGGTGACAGGGATGGGTACGTTGTTTGCGGTTTGGGATATGCTCCACCAAATGGAATCGGACAAATTTTGAAACGCCACGGTTTCTGGGTTGTCGGATCGATCAGCTGGTTGAACCTGTGAGGGAAAAGTGGGGTGGATAGTTAAGTACTCAACCGTATTACTTGTGGTCGCTGTCAAATTTGAATCCAGGTTTGTTACATAACTGGTAATGTTGTGCATGCGCTCACGATCTTCAAGTTTTTACGAGATTAGTCTTAATAGCCAAAATACGTTTGGGTGCACTTTGGAGTAACGCTTTACTTCTGATACTTTCGACCACTGGTCATAGCTAAGTGACTTGACCCATCTCGGTTACTATTGGCGTCTTAGCGGTAAGGCGAAAACATAGGTGGTGTGTATGGTATGGTATGAAAGCACAAGCCTGATCCAAGCAAAGTGCCACAAAGTCATAGACCGCACGTGAGCTGAAATACTTTCAGGTTGCCCAGGCCTAGGCAAATATGATAAACAGAGAATAAAGATAGTAGTGAGACTCCAGCGTGTTTCAGCATGCACCTCACTACCTTTGGCCAATCAATTTAGCACGATGTTTGCCACACAGCATAAAAGTACTTCACGATTGCACATCCGTGGGTGGATTCCTATATAGTCACGTTCTTTTATCTGACGAAGCTTCTGTGTCAGAAGTGAAATGTTACCACTAAACTGCTCTGACCGATTACGCTCAAATCTCGGCATTATGAATACACGATTGGTGTCAAACATTTTCCAATCAAATGCTGACCAAAATACGTGTTGACGGAGCAACGACCCTCCCTGTATTGCGATGTGAGTGTGAGACGACCGCTGTGGTAGATCGAGGTTTTCATCCACTGGTGTCGTGGGGTAACCTTAGGCGTTCAATATCCTAACAGAATCGAACGCTGCCGTTCGGAGGTGGTACGGTAGAATACCTCCATTGTTGAAGACTAGCCACATCCGCCATAAATCCACGAATAAAAGGGGGTGGCCTCAAAGCAATTAAGCAAGGACAGTGTACCGTCTGAAACGCTTGAAGTTGGTAACTTGACTGGCACGCATGCTGGCGGGATTCGAGATAAATGGAGCTAGTTAATCCACCCGTAGAGCCAGCCGCAAAAAACAAAAATAGGTAAGTGGTGCAATATAGTACTAAGTATTATGCGGTGGTTTGGCCACGTCTACAGAATGGAAAATGGCCGTATTCCGAAAGATCTACTCTGGTGAGTTGCAATTAGGAAGTTGACGTTTGCAGAAGAGATATGACAGTACTTGGCATTGACCCGTGAGTTGTGAAGAACTTACACTTGACCGCTCACATTGGAGGCATTGTGTAAAGCGTCGTCTGCAAGCTGGGGAGGAGCAGATACAGCTCTTGGCTGCTGAACGCAGATCATACCGCCGGCGTGCAACTGACGCCCTACAAACCGAGTTCTACCTATCGTTGCAAGCGATGCGGGAGAGATTGTTCCTCTCGAATCGGACTGTTTAGTCATTCAAAAGGCTGTAGAACATGAAAATTCATGCGATTGTGATGTTCATCCATGGTCGACATTATGCACAAACTGGTTTATAACTCTAGATATTCTCTACAAAATTAAATGCCATAACTATTCCCGTAAGCTTTATTAAATTATAAAACAAAACCACGTATATGAGCACCACCTGGTCAGTAGCGTCCGGTTCCTCCTTGACGATTTTGCCATCACCCAGACACTCCGCATCGACAGCTGGATTTTGTGCACCTGCCGGCTTTTTGCGGCGTTCGCGAGATGTCAACATCATGTACAAATCATCAAACGGGTCATCCGGTTGTGAAGAATCCAAAGACGAAAGTGGAAGTTCGTAGTGTCGTTCTGTCATGGTGGTTGAACTCATTTGGACGAAGGGGAACAGGTTCGCGTAGATCATCGGCAGCAGGGGTGGTTTACTCAATTCCGACGAGATTTGATCTGATTGTTGTTGTTGAAGTGCATTCATGCACGATAGTTCAACGTACTTGATGTTTTCACGGAGTAATCCGATATTGTGTTCATCTGTACTGTTACACGGATGAAAAGGGAATAAAAATTTGAGCTTGCCTGCTCACGTTACGACAGACATACAAAACCGACTCAAGAATAGTGCTTTTCGCTGCTATTGTCTATTTTAAGTCTGTGTCCGGAGCCAAGGAAAGTGTCGCACAGAGTGCACGTGGCTGATATAATGTCAGGTTGCTCAGGCCAACTGATATAGGAAAAGGGCTGAATTGACTTGTCAGTGAGCTGCATTCGAAAACACGCTGGACTCTGACTGCCATTTCTATTTCCTTCTTCATATATGTCTAGTCCTGGGCAACCTGACAGTATCTCAGCCTACGTACAGTCTATGATTGTGCGGCAGTTTGCCTGGATCAGGCTTGTGCCTTCAATCACTTTGTGTGTAAACATAAAATCTGGATCCAGGCAAATTGCTCTAAAGACACACCCAACAATGGAAATTGGTAATGAGGCCCTAGGATGTTTTCGCATGTGGCTCGGTACTCATGGCGAATCAACTTAGCAAGCCTCGCTGCATTGAAGAAAAAGAAGGGGTAGAGCCTTATTCCAAAATGTTCGAAATTGCAGCTGATGTTGAAAGATGTAAGCCAAAGGTGGGACAGTAGTGCCTTGTGCACGGATGTGCAATCGTGCAATACTTCTGTGCTGTGCGGCTAACACCGTGCTAAATTGATTGGCCAGAGGTAGTGAAACAGGCTGAAGTCTCACTACCATTTCTATTCCCCCCTCATATCTGTCTAGGCCTGGGCAACCTGAGAGTATCGTAGACCACATGCAGTCTCGGACTGTACGGTACTTTGCCTGGATCAGGCATGTGCTTTTATACATACAGTAGTGCCTTGAAACCAGCCAGCTCCGGATAGATGAAGACGGTGAGTTAGATAGTCTGGAGTCATGCAAAGTGCGGCATTCACGAACTGCACATAGCCTGAGAAACTATCAGGTTGTCCAGGAATAAAAAGCTGGAGACTAAAAATCTGGAAAGTACACAAAGCGATTCCGACATAACAAACCAACAGCTGTCTAGGCCTGGGCAACCTGACAGTATCTAAGCCCGCGTGCAGTCTATGACTGTGCGGCACTTTGCCTGGATCAGGCTTGTGCTTTCATACTTACATACATATATCGACGTGGTTCACTGAATCCACATGTGAATCGCTATTTCCTCGATATGAAAATAGGTCGGTCAAAATACTCACCTCACATTGACAAGTGAACCAAGTGTAGATAGCATGTCCCGACGGCCACGAAACAGAACTACTCGCGTGTCTGGAATGACAAAACCGTCCTCCACGCAACAAATTGAAGTTTTCTGTTCACCAATGTCCAACACACACGCAGTTGGCATTCCAAAGTAATAGCTCGAACACACAGCGGCTTGCTGAACGAATAGTCGACCAAAACCCATACAGTTCAGAATCAAGTCTGCCAAGTGGCGCACTTCGTGTCTTCTGAAAGCATCGTTGATGACCAAAATGACTTGATACTTTGAAAAGTCGACATCGTCGATGCCAAGCTGTGAACAGATAGGAAAACAAACAACGTATGCTCATGATCATCATCTCTGGACGCATGTTTGGGATCAGGCAAAAAGCAAAACAGCATGGAGTATAATAAGTAGATTATCAAATGCGGATACGAAAAGAAACAGGTAAAATACAATAAGCAACTTGACAGCATTGTGGTTCTATCGGGTTGCTGACACATCACAGCACTTTTTTCCACAAATTACGTAGCTTTTTAAATCTCGACCTCCCCGTTTTTTAGGATTTTATTCCGTTAAAGTTTTACGGCAGTTAATCATTCAGTAATTGTCAACAACGTAATGCTGTATGTGATGATGATGAAACAGCTGTTGTGTGCTTTCTCTACACTCGATTTCGTATTTTTTGGTTCAAAAACGATATCTGAGCCGCAATTAGATTACAACTCAACATGTGCAACGGTATGCACGTATGGTATGGTATGAAAGCACAAGCCTGATTCAGGCAAAGTGCTGCAGTCAGAGACTGCACGTGGGCTAAGATACTGTCAGGTTGCCCAGGCCTAGACGGATATAAGGAAGAAAAAAGAACAGGAAACGGTAGTGAGACTCCAGCTTGTTTCAGCATGCAGCTCATTACCCATAGGCAGTCAATTTAGCACGGTGTTAGCCACACAGCACATAGTACTGCACGATTGCACATCCGTGCAGTACGGTATGCATGTATTCTGTCTAGGCCTGGGCAACCTGACAGTAACATCGCCCACGTGCAGTCTCTGACTGTGCGGCACTTTGCCTGGATCACGCTTGTGCTTTCATATCATACCATGCATGTATGAAATCACAAGCCTGATCCAGGCCGCACAGTCATAGACTGCACGTGAACTTAGTATGCTGTCATGTTGCCCAGCCCTAGACCGAAATGAGAAAGAAATAGAAACGGTAGTGGGATTCCAGCGTGTTTCCATCTGCAGCTCACTACCACTGGCCATTCAATTAAGCACGATGTTATCCGCACAGCACAAACGTATTGTACAAATACACATTCGTGCAAAGATGCAGTACTTCTGTGCTGTGCAGATAACATCGTGCTAAATTGAATGGACAGCGGTAGTGAACTCATGTGGGTACGCGCTGGAGTCTCACTGTCGTCTTCATTTTCATTCTCATTTTAGACAAACATCATCTTCATGGACATTATCACACCGGTATCAAGTACGCCCAATATAGACAAATCAACTTTCATGAGCTGTGAAACAGTCAAATTGTACAACGGTCTACCTCTTTCAACACATTATTTGCAAACAGCGCTAAACCGTTAGTGCAGTGTTAATACAATACAGCGTAATACAATAGATACCGTTGCGCCGAGACTGGACCTTGACGTGGTGCAGCGGCTTGCGTGCCTCGATGATCCATTGAGCTATACTGGGTGATGTCTTCGTGGCATCTTCAGAGTTACTAATACCAGGTTGGTCAATGGTGAGAAGCCAGACAAACACAGTCTCCTTGTCCCTCGCGGACATTGTATACCAGAAGAGGCGTATGAATCCGCACGGATCACCGGCTCGACTGGTTGGGATGATGTCGGGAGTCCCTGCTTGGTCTCTACCTCGCGAATGGCTTGTGAACTGTACCTACAGTATCCGGCCCCGATAGGTGCGATCCTTAATCTCGCTCCGCTGCCTTGCGGGTTAGGCTTTCGGGCCAAAGGCTTGAGGTGGGAGTCCTCAAGATCAACTCCTCTACTTCGGCCTGGGCAACCGGGTAGTATCACGCCCACACCCAAAGGGTGGCACTTTTTCATTTTTAAATGATTGTGTAAATATATATATATATATATGGCCGAACCGTTAGATATCATAAGCAGCTAAAAATCCTAACTAGTAACTTTCCCAAAGTCGGCGAAGACCGTCTTCCGGGCTGGCTCGCTGCGATCCTATATCACAGTGGTTTAATTACGCTTGAGGATATGTCCCGAAACTGTGTTTAATGGCGGTCTTGCACTAATCATCTGTAATTGCTTAACCTTGTGTGCCGTCAAGTGGAATGGATGAGGAAACATTGTTATGGTGCATGACAGTGAAAACCGCAAAGAAGCTATCTTGCTTATGTGGCTCTACTCGTTTACGAACCTTGATTGAGTGCATGTTCCATTCGAGGTGTAGGCACCTCTCACTCTTCTATAGAATCCGTAGTTGTTTGAGCCACGTCCTTTCCCACCCGTTAAGTTTTTTCATAGTTGTATGGTAGTTAAGCATTCGGTACACGCCACCGGTGTAATGCTGTCTCTAATGATGATGACGGATAGATTGCTTCCTGAATAGCTAATGTGAGAAAGTTCCTAATCGGAGAAGCTTACCTAATAAAACAACCTATTCAATGCGAAATACCGAAAAGGTCCATTGGTTCGTGGTACAAAGCGCTTAGATTCCAGACATTTTCTTCGACAATAGAACAAACGTTACCCACTTTCACTCTCGAATCCCACGAGACAAGAGTACGCCGAATGGTTATACGTGTTTTACGTACTTGACAGCATCGCACGCGCACACTGAAATAAATTAATCGAATTACTTGCACTCGCCAGTTATCGATTCTTCTACCTGATTTGTAGAGTGATTTCACGCCAGCTGATTCAACTCAAGCATGTTTAACCGGATTACATATCCTTCAATAGCCAATAATATTCTCCGACTGCTCCTGTCTTCGGATAGGTTGTAACTCAGCAACGTTGTCGCACTTTTCCGTAACTTGCATTTTTGTGGCTTCGCAATACATATCATTAGTTTGTCGGACGATTCCTGCTCTTGATTTATGCTGGAAAGTGGTGTTCTATGAGTAAATGGAGAGCTCTCTTAATTAATGCGTTGTCACTCCATGGATCACAACCGAAACGTCTGCTACTATCACCAGAGATTGGTTGGTTTAGAGCCGCATCTTCAAAGTCACTGTCATTTGATCTGAGAAAATTTAGAGTGTTAATCAACTGCTGACTTTTATGGCTGTGCTAGTTCAGCGTTATTTTGTATATTTTAAGAAGCTAGAGTGTTTAATAGTTGCCATTTCTTTAGTGAATTTGCAATACCGCAAACCACGGGCCTACATACACAGTCCATTCTCTCTTTGTGGCCATATCGAAATTGTTGAATCTTGTTGTTTCTGTTTATGTGTTTGCAGTGTCAGTGGGATTGTGAAACAGTCCGTAGCTTGGTAAAGTAGCGTTATCGTATTTTGCTTCTTTTGTGTTTGAAAGACTCCTATGAACCCCTGACATTTGTTGCTTTACGATTCGATTGGGAATCGAACTTGGTAGCTCGGCGTAGTCATGAGATTCGGTTTTTTCAAAACCGAACAAAATATTCGGCCAGCGAACCATAGCAGAACTTTGCTTACACACAGTCACGTGAATAGTGTGAGGTGCACAATATCTATGCACATGATTGCTCTTTTGATGATTTGTAACAACTTTCTGATTGGTTTCAATAAAGTACGCGTCGTAGTCGATATCGACGAGTTTCTCACTGTTTTGATGTTGCTGTACTATCTACTTATAACTACTTTTATGCATCTTTCGTGGATGTACAAATGTGGGACACTGCTTGTCGCTGCAATAAACTAGTGATGAAATGCGTGCATGAACATACTACCTTCCCCTTTTCATTATTTCTTGTGCATTTGTCCACATCTAGGCAATTTACGGTATCGTGGCCCATGTGCATTCTTGTACTGTATGACACTCTGTCCGGTGCCAGGTTTGTGATTTAACACATTTGTAAAGATCAAGTGCTTCCGCTACCCTTATCACACTTTCGAACCTAATATAATAGCCAATCAGAATGTAATCCCTGATGGACTGCTTCGGTATGATGATTCGAACTGCTCGAGTGTGATTTGACGCTATCGTTCGGACGTGCATCATTATCACGTCATTAATGTATGAGCTATCGTGCATCAGGTTGGACGATTCCTTAGATGGCATGCCCTGCCAATTATGTCAATAATGTTCTATTGTTATAAGGTGACTTTAACTCTGTGTTTACTGATGTTCGCGCCGTCATTTAAACACGTATATCGACAACAAAAGTGACCTGACGTGAGGTTGGATATTTTTGAGCGCCGATACTTTTGGATATAACTTTCATACATTTTATCCGATCAGTGTGATTTTTGGATATTTAGCTGAAAGTTTGCTACGATGAATCTACTCATACAAGGGTTACCAATCTACGAGTTGTTCTTTGTGTGCAGCAATAATGAATTTTGTACTCTTTATTCGTTCGTTGATTTCGCTTCCGTGTTGCTGTTGTTAGATTGACTTATCGGTTGTTTACCATTGCCAAGAACTACTCGGAAAAATACACAAAGTACAGTAAATTTCATACCAAATTTCTCCACGGGAGACTGACAACTCCCTGATAAATCTGATGACAAATTATACTTAGATTCTGTGTTTGAACACCGTTGTTCGTTGTATGAACCCTATGTAACAGTGGCATACAAGTATAACTTTGTTTACCACTTATCCACTGTTTCAACAGTCACTGAACCACCCGATGACGGCAAACAGCCAGATACCGGTAGTGGTGTGTAAGTGCGGGGACGTGAGCAACGGATTATTTTGTTCATCCATGAGCCCCTTGAGAATTTGACCAGGTGACACTTTGTGATTCTGTGTTTGAACATATTTGTTCATTGTATGAACCCTATGTAACAGTGGCATACAAGTATAACTTAGTTGACAACTTATCCACTGTTTCCAGGCTCATTGAACCTAATCTTACTGTCTCCACCTGATTACGGCAAACAGCCAGAAACCGGTAGTGATGAGAAAGTGTGGGGGATGTGAGCGACACAGTACTTTGAAACAATCTACTGTTCGCGAACCATGTGTCGTATGTGAGACAGAGGTTAGCGGTAAAGTCAAATCTGTCACGTCGCAACTGCTCAAACCCGTGTCACGCAAAATGTGACAAATAATTGACCGCGGAGAGGATATCGATCCTAAATTATGACAACATTCCGGGCATATGCTACGTCTGTAAACATTGTCGAAGAGAACAGAACGAGGGTTTGCATGCTTCAACAAGTGTCCATCAATGCAACCTGGATGATCGCATGTTGAGCTTAGAGCTCAGCATACAATCTATCGAAAAAATATAGTCACTAATGCTAACCAGACAAATATACATCTCCGCAGATCATTCCACGCGAACGCTCAACTGTTATAAATCAACCGGAGTGTCTTGCAGAGCACTCTCCTCGTGATGATTCTACCTATATAAAACTGACTATCGATGTTATGTCTGGCCTAAACTCCCCTGATATTATAATGGTAACGAAGACAGCCATCTGCTCATATGAAGGTTCAGCTGAAACCATCGGATTCAAATATGAAGGTCACAGCGCAAATGTTCCCAAAAAAATTCACTGTAATCTGTACCAGCTTGCAGGAATCCAGTGAGGCACTTTTGCGAATAGACAAAAACACGACCTAGAACAATGGTCCAATCTCTGTACGATGATGGGTTCGGAAACCATTAGACCTGCAGCAGTTACACGTTTGGTTCGCCACTCAAGCCCCCCGCATTTCGGTGAACCACGTCTACTGAAAATAACACCAAACAGTGAGAAGTATATGGAAACTCTTGTTTCAAATTCTTACTTGCTACGTGAGTTTCCCGAGTGCAATACTCGAATCCACACCGATATATCTTGGTTGGAAATAAAAGGACGTCTCGACGTTCGTAAGAATAGCAACGAGCGCAGTCTAATCCTTCTGGGTGTTCAAGAGGCTGCCAATACGATGGAGGCTGTTAAACAACAACAACACGACTACAAACAGTTGCTTTACGTCGCAGAAACGATAGCAGCGCAGGTGTGTGTCGTTGCGAGTGCCTTCAGGATACCCTGGTCATCAAATGACAAATGTGATGGACCAAATCCTTTGAAAATCGCTTTCCTAACAAGTTCTATGACAGAGTTCGTCAGACATACTTGGCGACTACACAGGAAAAATATTCCCAGGGACGTCAGAATAAGCACATTAACGGCAGCCTCAGAAACACAAGCTGAAGCAATGCGGTGCAAAGAAATTGAGAACTCAAACTCAGAATACAGTTAAAAAAACTACAAAGGTCAGGCTCTCAGGGACTCGGACAAATAGACACCATCCATACATCATCGTTACATGCCCAAACCAGTATTAATTGTGTATAGACGAATACGCAGTGTTTGTGGCTCCAGTTTATTGAAATATCTTAGTGTTTCCTTGTTACACACACAAGCACGGACCTGGAAACAAATTTCCCAAACATTTATTTCAGATCGAAATTTCCTCTCTCCACTGTCACAATTGTAATTACTTTTGCTCCTCCTTTGAAGCACATGGATGCAAACATTAAATTACGATTTGTTTAACCTTTCTACGTATATCCTATGGTATTGTACAGCTATATGCTTTTTTCACCATAAATCTTGAATCTTTTTTCAAATAACTATACAGGCTGTTTCAATCATTATTCATGTTTTAATACTTCATCAAATTAATGAGATCACGTTCGAAATGAATTAAATTTGGTATTCAAATATTCAAAATCGCGCGCTTTTGCACCTCATATCAGTTGTTGCCTCGCTCGAACAAATTCATATTTGCAACGTTCTGTTCGTTGCGTGGGTACCAGCGGAGCTTCCATTATCGATCCGTTTGTAAACAATGCTGATTGTAGGCCACCTCGCCGACCAGTGACCTGCTTATTTTATGTGAACATAGTTATCGTGACACACACACCTCCATTCTATTAACGCCTATTGGTTGCTGTAAGCAAATAGAAAACTTGCTAAGAGAAGCCACCGAGGTTCGCGTGTGATTGATTTTATAATTTGTGTGCTTTCCGATACCGAATTTTATCGTTCGTGTACGCTTGGTGACTCCCGATTGGCTCGAGTGGTTTAAAATAATTGGTCGCTTAAGTACCGAATTGGTTATACTCAATTCAATGATTCACACGAAATTCCTTGGTAGCGCTACGCGAACTCATGTGACTTTCGATACCACATTGATCGTTATATTATTCACTTAGCGGGTCATAATTGCTTTTGCTTCAATTTCGGGTTACCAACTACCAAACAGTATTCAAACCGAGCAGAGTAACTTTCTAATGGAAACTTATTTAAATGCAATCACTTCCGGCAGTTATTACATGACGTTTCACTTCATCCGACCAAAAGGATCTTGAAGTCATACTCAAACAACACCAATTGAGCGTCAATAGCTAGTCCCAAGATGAGCGGGTTATCGATCCACTGTTGATTAAAATATGGTTGGGGCCGATAACAACATGACACAACATACGTGCCGTGTGGTCGCATTATATTGAGCTCCCGCTTATTGGGATATATTGTTCTTACACGTACGTTGATATATTATACCTCTCTAAGTCACCTTTCACAATATATCGCTCTCGCAGCGGTATTCCGTTATACGTATGAATTCGGATTTTTTCGTGATCTTTCCGCGTCGAATCTACGCGTGCAACGCTGTTGTTACGGGGCCTTCAAATCGGTCGTGCATTAAATTGATTTCCACACGTTCTTTCCGCTTTTTTCGTTAAATGTTAAGCTATCTGTGGGTCAAATGCATCACTTGTTAGTATCAACTGAAGCCAAGTTTGAACGTGCAATTTTGAAGGAATTACGAGATGCCGGGAATTGTTGTGAAATTTTGTCGAAAAAAGTTTGGTTAAGGTATTTGCTAATAAACGGGATCAGCATAAAGTCTTTTGGAAACATCCTCGCTCTAAGCATTGGCATCAGCTTGATCTTATTCTTGTTACGTTTTTCTCTTTTTGTCCGTTTTAAATCTTCCACGATCACGACGCCAAGAGTTTATGCGGATTGTATTTAGGGAGCACCGCATTATAACCGATGCTGGAAAAAGAAAAAGCAGTTTCTCTTCATTAGCACGGCTGAAGTAGAATCGTGTATAAAAAACATAAAACTCTAACATTTACCTGATTTACGTGAACTACTTAAGGTTGTATAGCAATTGGGGAGAGTATTCAGGAAAAAACTTACCCCAGGTATGCCAACAGTTGAAAACTTACGACTTCTAAGAGCAGCTAGAAATAAGGTCCAACAAACTGCAAGACGATGTGCAAATGACTATTGGACTGAAATTAGCCTCAGTATCCAAAAGCTGCGGATAGTGGAAATTTTCACGGTATTTATGATGGGATCAAGAGACCCATTGGTCCAAACAAACTTAAAACCTCTTCCATTAAGTCTGTATCTGGTAACCCGATTGTCGACAAAACTCAGCAGATGGAAAGATGGGTAGAGCAACTCTCCTCTCTCTATACTCTAGAGACAGTACGGTTTTACCTCATGTACTTGAAAATGTCGAGCGATTGCCGACCATTAAATATCTAGATACTCCCCCTACTCTTGATGAGCTCAATTGGGAAATCGATCGCTTATCGAATGAGAAGGCCCCTGGTAATGATGGAATTCCACCTGAGCTCATCAAATGCTGTAGAGCAGCATTATTACGATTTCTTCACCATTTGCTTCTTCATTGCTGGCAGGAGGAGTGTATGCCACAAGAGATGCGAGACACAAAGTTCATCGCGCTATATAAGAATAACGGTGATATAGACGACTGCAACAATTACAGAGGAATCTCCCTGCTGAATGTTGTAGCCAAATTGTTTGCTAAAGTCTTACAGATCCGGCTACAAGTTTTAGCTGATAGGATTTACTCCGAATCTCAATGTGGCTTCCGCAAGGGAAGATCAACCGTTGGCATGATCTTCTCCCTGAGACAACTTCAAGAAAAGTGTCGGGAACAGCGTATGTCATTATACGCTATTTTTATTGATTTAACGAAAGCATTCAACTACGTCAGCAGGGAGGGTCTTTTCAGAATGCTTGATCTGATAGGCTGCCCCAAGACTGCCAAGCTCGTTATATCGTTACACTCAGGTATGAAGGGTTCAGTACATTTTAACGGTTTCAGCTCAGAAGCCTTTGAAATTCACCGAGGCGTCAAACAAGGGTGTTATTGCTCCCACGATGTTCGGCATTTCCTTTGTTCTACTTCTGAAGCACGCTTTTTGGACGAGAATAGAAGGCGTTTACTTACGCACGCGAAGTGATGGTAAGCTTTTCAACCTGAACCGGTTGAGAGCACAAACCAAGACACAGGATGTGCTAATCCGTGACCTGTTGTTTGCCGACGTCGCAGGCATCCGGGAGATTTTATTCCTCCCGAATCTGACATTTTAGTCATTAGAAAAGCTGTAGAACATGAAAATTCATGCGATTGTGATCTACATCCATGGTCGACATCGACCTAAGTAGGCCAACAACAATATGGATGGTATCAATCAAGATGAACAAGAAACATCGTTCAGTCGACGAATTGTAACTTGTTGTCGGTATCTGCTCGTCAATTTTTTTTAAATTTTTTGGTGAAATCATTGCAATTACTGAAATTTCGTGTATATGAATAGAACCAATTTCTTCTTCTTCAATTCCTCAAAGAAACTAGCGTCATCAGAAGGGGCTAATTCTTCTGCATCGACTGGCGATATTCACAACAACGTGCAATCAACTCCTGAAGCGTATTGCAGGATTAAATTCTACTTTTATTCTAATTCGTGATCGCCCTTTTTGTCGTGCTCACACTATTCATCACCGATCGATCGACTGAAGCACTGCGTGTGCGCACACAACTGAATTATGCTGAAAACGACCCAGACTGGATGACCCCGAAAAGGGTTGAGTTTGGTTTGCCAAAAGGCGGTAAGCCCCAAGGCGCGGACTGTCACGTGTCACGCGTGGTCGTTACAAGTAATGCAAAGTCCGGCAAATCGCTCGCAACGGATTTGGTATCGATTATTAATGGAGGTATTTGTCCTGGTGTGTTTTACGTCTGCCATGCAACTGACGCCGATTGACCGAGTACTGCCTTTTGTTGCAAGCGCTGTGGGAGAGATTGTTCCTCCCGAATCGGACTGTTTAGTAATTCGAAAAGTTGTGGAACATGAAAAAATCATGCGATTGTGATGTACATCCATGGTCGTCATCGACCGAAGGAGGCCAACACACGAACTTGAGGTGCATCAGGGTCGAATGGATAGTTTTGTTTCATTTTAAACTACACACACGTATGGATGCTTGGTTCAAATTTCTGATCATCGCTTCAGACGTGCCTTTAGCATACGGTATTCAAACTGTATCTCAAGAATTTTTTCTCACATTTCAGTGACGGGTATTTTACCCCCGTCCATTGGAGTTTTACAAAGCTCTTCCGACTCACTCAACGATTAACCTATTTTGTTGTGTTTCATCGCTGCACCGGTGTTGTATCTTGTAGAAAACAGGAGCTGTGGATTTAAAGACCTGTCCTGAATGAGCGGGAGTGTATCGTAGTACGGCATCTGTATCTCTGAGTTTCTGAAAGACAAAAGTATTTATCTTCTTTGTATCCACATTTTACGCTAAACAGTCCAACAATGGAGGACTGCCTGCGCAAAAGCCTGTATAACTTGTGAGCGGAATACGTGCCCATAAGTCATTCAAATAGTTAGAGGCCTCAAACTGTTAGGTTGTGTGATAACAAATGTCCTCAATGTAACGCGACCATAAGTTTGGCCTTAGCCCTTCATTTTTTAAGTGCGTGGCTTTCGAATATGGCTTGGAGAAACCATCGCCGGTTAACCACCGATGCCACATGGGAAACCTTTAGAAAACTAAGGAACCAGGTCATTAAACTTATTGCTGAAGACAAAATACAGTATCAAGCTGTAATAATGTCTAAAATGAAACGGAATCCCAAGCTTCTTTACCAGATTGTGAACAAGCAGTGTTCAGTGAAACCAGGAGTTGCGGCTTTGCGGACGCCCTCTGGAATGACCACAAATGCTGCTGACACTGCGGATGTTCTGGTAAATTATTATACTACAGTATTTTGTCCAAAGGAAAGCGTGGATATACAAATGGATCCAGAAATAACGCATCCTATACCATAGGACACAAAAATCATCACCAAAGAAGAGGTGCTGGGAACTCTTCTATCGTTGAATCCCAGAAAATCCCCTGGTTGTGATAAAATTACCCCGAATATACTGAAGCATTGTGCACAATCTCTATGCGGACCTCTCACTCAGTTATTCTGCGAATCGCTGTCGCAAAGTGTCATACCGACTGAATGGAAATCTGGTATAATCTCCCCGATTTTCAAAGGCGGGGTGCGTTCGGAGCCCGCAAATTACAGGCCTGTTACTTTGTTGTCCGCCGTATCCAAGGTAATCGAAAGGATCGTGGCAAACAAACTGAGCAAATACCTTGAGGAAAATAAGCTATTTTCGGGAGCCCAACACGGTTTCAGAAGGGGATACTCCTGCCTTACTAACCTTCTCCTTACCCTTGGCGACTTGACTCGAGCAGTGGATGCTGGGGATACTATCCATGTATGTTACCTCGATATGTCGAAAGCATTTGACCGTGTAAACCACAGTATTCTCTTGCAGAAGCTGGAACGATGTGGTATCACTGGCAGTCTGTTAGCGTGGTTAGAAGATTACCTAACCGATCGGTTTGTTCAAGTCTCTGTGGACGGTGCTCTATCGAAGTCGGTAGCCGTGACAAGTGGAGTGCCTCAGGGATCCGTCCTCGGACCAATCCTCTTCGCGTTTTATGCTAATGACATACCAGCTCTCATCAAATGCAAGATCGTACTGTTCGCGGACGATATAAAAGTTTGGTCTAAGATAAGTAAGTCGGAGGACTGCGAACTGCTCCAGAAGGATCTGGAAAACCTCCAGGCTTGGTCCCTAAAAAATCGCATATTTTTCAATTTCCAAAAGTGTCACATGTTAAACATTGGCAAATATGTGGAGTACCAGTATTTTCTTGGAACACACAGCCTCTCGTGGACCATGGAACAAAAGGACTTGGGTGTGTTAATAAGCAACACCCTAGGGATGTCGAGCCACTGCAACTACGTCTATCGCAAAACATCACAGAAATTGTCACTCCTAAAGAGAATTTTCGGTAGGTTCTCTAAACAGACAATTCCCTGTATTATAAATACGTACATCAGGCCCACGATGGAATATGCGGTTCAAGCATGGTCGCCATGGCTTAAAAAAGATGTTGCGACTTTGCAACGAATATATCATCGAGCTACCAAACTTGTCACTGGACTCAGCCGGAAACCCTACAATGAACGAATCAAAACGCTAAATTTATTTGATTATCCACGTCGTCGTCTCCGAGGGGATTTGATTCTGGTTTACAATATTTTGAATACCGAAAATCACCCTTTACAATGCTTATTGAATCTACGGAGCTCGCATGATACAAGAGCTCACACATTTACTCTAACTGTCCCTCACTCGAGACTCAACTGCAGACGACGTTTTCTGCCGTGCGAGTTTGATTACTTGGAACAATCTGCCAGATAATGTTGTAAGCTCACCAAACCAGCAAACTTTCAAGAGAAGCCTTGATGCCTTTTTGACCCTAAACCCGTGCATCGAAGAAAGCTATACATCTTAACACCATGCACCTACATTTGTTATCCCACCAATCGAAATCAATTTCTGCCCTTTGGATTTTTAATTGATTCTTGAACTACTCAGTAAGCAACCTAATCCCATTTTTGCTTGTTATATTATTTGTTGTTGCCGTATTATTCTGTGGTTTTTTGTAAAGCTATATGCTTTTTAGACCATTAAAATTGAATTGAATTGAAAATTGAATTGAATCGCTTCATATACATATTCGCAGCACTGGGTATATGTTATAGGCTCCTGAGCGGTGAGGTCAAGGCAGAGGTGGTGGGTGGAATATTATTCAGCTGTTCCCTATCTCTCGATCTGACGAAGATTCTGTCAGAAGCGAAACGTTATACAAAAACTGCTCGATCCGATTGCATACAAATCTCATTCCATTACGACTATACGATCAATATTGAAGAATTTATGGTCATACAAGGCACATAACTTCACAATTACCATATCTTTGTAATTGTTTGTTCATGAGAAAGAAATAACAAATAATCATGTAATCTCAAGTATAGTACAGTTGAATACTTTATGCAACCAATAAGTGTCTCAGTTTCGAATGAAAGTTCTGACGGTAACGATAGTTTCGTGGAGGGCGTTCCATAGGAAACAGACACCTACAAAATAAAAGTATCGGCGACAGCTAATACAGGAATGGGGAAGTTGTAGTTTCACTGCGTGTACGTTGTGACTCACAGTATTCGAATAAATGTTTTAAAGAATGATGTGGGGTATTTATTATTTTGAAGGCTTCTTTGAAGGGGGTTAAGGAGTCTAGGATTTTGCTATCGTTCCTCGTACGCTAGTTTATAGAAAATACTTACGGATTTTGGATGTACGATGGTATATTTTATCAAGCAATAGTATATCCATTTTAAGCCAGGGAGTCCAAGCTTGTATGCCACTGTTGCATAGGGTTCGTACAACGAACCACGATGTTCAAACACAGAATCATATAATGATTCCTGGTCAAGCACTCAAGGCGCTTATGGATGACCAAAGTGATGTGTTGCTCACATCCCCCGAAATTACACTCCACTACCGGTTTCTGGCTGTTTGCCGTCATCAGGTGGAGACAGTAAGATTAGGTTCAATGAGCCTTGAACCAGTGGCAATTGGTAAAGAATGTTATACTTGTATGCCACTGTTGCATAAGGTTCGTACAACGAACAACGGTGTTCAAATACAGAATCACAAAGTGATTTCTGGTCAAGCACTCTAGGAGCTCATGGATGAATAATTATAACTTTGTTTACCACTTATCCACTGGTTTAAGGCTTACTGAACCTAATCTTACTGTCTCCACCTGATGACGGCAAATAGCCGGAAACCGGTAATGGTCTGTAATTGCGGGGATGTGAGCAAAACATGACTTTGGTCATGATTGACCGACCTGAATGGTTGTTACCGACGCCCTGCCTCGAGCACCTCTGTGGACGAAATTTGACACGTTGATCGATTAAGTCACTCAGCAATATATAGAAGGCTACAAAAATAAATATAAAAGAGTTCGTACAGCTGTAACCGTTACATACAATTATTCAATGATTCAATGATTTATGGTTAAACAGGTAATATTTTACTACACCAAAGGATTACGGTATGAATTAAAATGTGAAAAATATAATAGTGTAAAAAGAGTAGAGAATATCCAATGTAAGGCTCACGAATGATATTCTTTTGCATGTGTAAGTCTAATTTCGCTTTAAACCCCGGCAGGCAAGGAGAGTCCACCACATGTTGGGGTATGGAAATACAAAGAAATATAGCACCTATGGCGAAACAATGGCGCCGACAATCAATACGGGAACTTGGGACGTAAAGGTATAAGGCATGTCCGCATGTCACTTTCCCATCACACACATCAAGCAAGTGTTTTAGTGGATGTCCTTCAGTAGACACAATTCTATATGTCAGAATAATATCGCGTCGTATCCTCCTATGGGTAAAGTCAAATAGACCCAGACGTCGCAATCTTTCGGTGTACGGAACATTGCGAAGACCCATCACTAACTTTGTTGCTCTATGATATATTTTATCGAAGAGAGAAATGTCTTTTCGCAGCCAAGGAGCCCAGACCTCTACCGCCTACTCCATCGTAGGGCGAAGGTAGACATTCATTATCCTTGGTAAGGTTACCAGAGAGAATCTTCCAAATATTCTTCGAAAGATACCCAACAATTTGTTGGCCTGTCGATAAGTATTCTGGCACTGAACCATACTCTTCAGGTTTCTACTAATCCATACTCCAAGATCTTTTTCCAGCGAGCTTCATGCTAGGTTTTCAGTTCCTAATCGGTATGTCAAAGCAACATTCTTGCCAAGATGGAGCATCTTACATTTCTGTATGTTGAATGACATGTCATTCATGACCGCCCAATTCGACACGCTGTCCAAATCCATTTGCAGTTTCTCACAATCCTCTGCAGAACTTATTGGCGTCCAAATTTTCATGTCATCCGCGAACAGGACCATTTTGGAAGATATGAGGGGGGTAAATCATTTATGTACAGCAGAAAGAGGAGCGGGCCTAGCACAGATCCTTGTGGGACTCCATTGGTGGTTTTGAACGTTTGGGATAGCGCTCCGTTAACTTTAACTTGGGCGTCGCGTTCTGAGACATAGTCGCACAACCATGAGAGTAGTGGATCACATATTCCTAAACGCATCAGTTTTTGAAGAAGCAAATGATGATTGACTCTGTCAAAAGCTTTCGAAATGTCTAGGTAACAGACGTGGATGCAAGAACTTCTATCCAACTCTTTCGTCCAGTCGTCTAATGCTATGAGAAGATTTGTGAGACAGGATCGGTGAGATCGAAATCCATGCTGTGCTGGCGAAAACAAATTAAGCGATTCAAAGTGTGCAACCATTCTTTTCGAAACTATACGTTCCATGACCTTAGCAATAACAGGTAAAAGTGTGACGGGACGATAATTTGCAGCGTCAGATCGGCAACCGCCTTTGAAGATAGGTGTTATCACGCCCTTAAGCAACGAATAGTTAAACAGGCTGGAGAGCGGTTCACAAAGCTGACGGTGACAAAACCTGAGCACATCCAGTGTGATGCCATCCGCTCCTGGGGATTTTCTTACATTTAGTTTGAGTAAATGACTTGCAACAATCATTGGATTTATCGAAATATCGCACAATGTTTCGATTCCTGGTTCTATTGAATACTCAAAACGTTCCACTAAAACCTTTGACACGAACACTTTAGAGTAGTAAATTGCTAGAGCATTTGCGGTTTCCAACGCTGTTTCAGTGAGTTTTTCACCATTCTGGTTGGGAAAAATACCTGGTTTGACTTTCGCTTTCGCGTTTATGATTTTGTATAGTAATTTAGGGTTGCGTTCCATTTTTGACAGCAGCATCAATTGGTGCGCTTCCTTATCCTCTCGAATAAGTGCAGTCACTTTGTTGCGTAACATACGGAACTGTTGCCAAGAAGTAGAAGTATTGTTGGCTTTGTGCTGCACCCACGCTGCTCGCTTCATTGCTATCCACTTTTTTGTTCTGCTGCGGACAACAAAACGAAGTTCATGGACGCACCTTTTCTGAACGATCTATGAGTTCTCGTCTATCTTCAGTTTCAGAAAACCTACAAGTTCGTTCCATTGCGCGTCAGGGCTTATGTTGTCCATCTGAAAATTCGGAATCTGCACCAGCGTTTTACTCAGGGCCAATTTATCTACCCGTCGAACCACCTCATTCGGAACAAGCGATTGCTGAGTACTGCAAACATAGTCAAACACAAGTACTGAATGGTCGCTAAGACCCAGCGGAGCCTGGAATTCGATCGCTTCGATAGATTGTTCTTCCGATGTTAACACCAAATCCAAGACAGAGGGGCGGTCAGAACCTCTCCTCCGGGAGCATTCGTGAAAATGGTTGTATAACGGGACTGCATCTAGTACCTCTCTGAATCGGTATTCTAGCGTTTGTGGGGAGTGATCGTCCCTGAGATAAAGGGTGGACAGATTAAAAAAAATTAATAAGTGTCGTTGCTTGCTGGGTGCGAGTCAAGCGCTGAAGCACTTGGATCAACCTTTCGTTGTACGATTCCGTAGATGAAGGGGAACGATAGACCACACCAATAATGCAAACTTCACCAGACATCAGCGTTAAAGAGCACCAAATTGTATCCTCGAGCGTGAATTCTGTCTTGTCTATTGGATGGCACTGGAGTCGATTATGGTAATAAAGAGCAACACCCCCACCACTTCTCTCTCGATCGTTCCTTATCAAATTCATATTTGGAATTGATATCTCCGTTTCAATCAATTGGGAAGAATACCATGTTTCTGTAATGGCGATAATGTCAGGTGAGTAGCGCGAACATATCTCGGTTAGCTCAGCTAATTTGTTCGGAAGGCTTTGTGCATTTGTATATAAACATCTTATAAAGTTCGTGGTGTTCAAATCATGAAAAGTTATCAGAGGGCCGACTCGGTTAGAGTCGGAATACTCAAGTTTTTTGGAGCTATCGCATGACATTCAGGTTGAACCTCATCACTAGGCGTTTGAGGGTCGGTACTATCCGTTTGCTTGCTACCGGCTATTACCTTGGGCAAACTCAACTTGACGTTTGGGGGTGGGTTTTTTCTATTAGCTTTCCATTCACTTTTGATAGTATCAGTCATTTCGGTTGTGAAGAAGGTTAGCTTTAAAGGGCTAGGACCTTGCCCTTTATAGTTGGCAGATCGCGGTATCCTAAAAGCATCCACAAGTACGGTATTTTTAATACCAAGTGTTTCGGCTAGATATTTCCACTGTTTGTGGTCGTGCTCAGACTTTTCTTGAGAAGGTACGTCAGCAGCATCTTCTGGAACACCAAGAATTACAATACTTCTTGGATTACGTTCTTCACGAGATTTCTGCGACGACTTTCGCTCCCACCATGGTAGGTCTGCATGGATACGACATGTAGTCTCTGGAACACCTCTAAGAATGTAAGCATTTAAGAATACGTTTTCCACGTCCTCCACAGATTGCAGCGTTATTCTTAAAAGGCGAGGATCATCCGTGTTAGGAGAATTCAGGTGGCGATTTAATCGAACTATTGATGAGGGAGTAACCGCGGCAGAGTTTAAACCACTCAGCTAAGTCATGTTTTTGCTTAGCGTCAAACAGCGTTTCCTGCGACTCGGTCACGTTTGAACATATAACGCTAAGGTTTACACCCGCGGACTTTATTTTATAATTTGACTCAGTCATTTTAGTAGTGGATTTTTTGAGTTCTTTCTCGGTTCCGTTAAGTCGAGGAGTCACTGATCCCAACGAACGCTTCCCCGTTTTAGTCGCCATCTGAGTTGTTATCTGGGCAAATGTTGGCCTGCTCGAGTATGATGTATTATCTACCGGCTCTTCGGCAGTAACCTCTAAGTCGGGTAACGACGGTGCCTTTATGACGTTTATTATTAGTTTATTCAGTTTTTGTATACTGGATTCCATTCAATTTAGACGGGTCTCAATATCATATTCGGGGGTTTTCGCCGCCGAGGCTGACGGTGTTGATTTGGCCTTGCAAAGCAGACAAACATAACAGACAGCAGGACAATCATCTCCATTAATAATCGATGCTAAATCCGAAGTCAACGATTTGTCACATTTCGCATGCACTTTCAACAAACAGGCGTAACACGTGACAGACCTCGCCTTAGGACTTACCGACTTTCGGCAAGCCGTGCACATGCATCCCGGTGCGCTTTGTATCGTTTTCGGGAGTCATAACTACGCAGTACTTATTTCCGATTCGAGATTGAACTGTCTCAACTACTTTTATTCTGTACGTGTTTGTTTTACCTGGAACTCCCTACCCTGTAGTGTTGCATAATCACCCAACTTGGATAAATTCAAATTGAACTTTGACAAATTCATGTCGACCCATCCAAACATTGAACCTATATGTTCTACACCATTACAGCTTTAAACTTTGAACCCATGCATCGAAGTAAACTAGACATCTTGACCCCATGGATTTACATGTGCCATCCAACCGATTGAAAATAGTTTCTGTCCTATGGATTTTTAACTGATTCCTCAACTACTCCGTAAACAAACAAATCCCATTTTTACTACTTATGATATTCGTAATTTCCATATTATTCGGTGGTTTTTGTAAAACTATATGCTTTTTAAACCATTAAATTTAATTTAATTTAATTGAATCCACTGTTTCAAGGCTTACTGAACCTAATTTTATTGTCTCCACCTGATTAGGGCAAACAGCCAGAGACCGATAGTGGTGTGTAAGTTCGGAGGATGTGAGCAACACATTACTTTGGTCATCCATAAGCGCCTTGAGTGCTAGACCAGGAATCACTATATGATTCACTGTTTGAGCACTGTTGTTCGTTGTACGAACCCTATGTAACAGTGGCATACAAGTATAACTTTGTTTAGAAAATTGTAATTACCAAATGATGCCAACTCAGACGCTGTTTTATTTTTGATAATAAATTAACACGTAGACATATTTTACCTGTCTGCAAACCAAGTTGACGCAATGATTACGGGCACCAATTTTTGCCATACGTGCTACCAGTGTTTGAGAAACTCGTTATATAATATTCGATTCTACTAAAGGATTTCCTTTTTACATTACACATCAAGTACAAATTTTCACTGATGATGCAAAGCTTTGGCGCAAGAGAAACTCCACAGCCGTCATGCAGAACCTGCAACAGGATCTCGACATGATTTACACCTGGTCCCTAGACAACGAAATGCCACTGAATGCTTCGAAATGAACACAATGAACACATTCAAGTGAATGGGATCTACGGACCAATGGAGAATACGCCAACGAGGATATGCAAGGATTTTAGCCAATCATAATAGATGAGTTCGAAACGCGGCAGATAAATTCGAATGATGACCACCGCCCAGTTGCTTCGAAAGAAGTTTCTCTGAAAATGTCATTTAGTTTGATGACGAAACGTCCGCAATCAACCATACCAGCTCGGAGAACAACTATGAACTACAATCCGGTACCTGAGATACAAGTTTTCAATATTGCTTCGAAATGCAGCCTATGGTCGCTCAACAGCAAGTTGAGCAGAGAATATTATCTAGGTCGTACTGCTATTATTACTTGATCAGTATATGACGAATCATGCGATATGTGACTGTCCCTATTGATTTTTGAGAGATTTCGTAATTTTAATCCATATACCTGTCATCCTATGGTTATTGTTAAGCTTCCTGCTTTTTCTACGATAAAACTTTTTGAGTTCTAATTATTTGTTTGCTGGTGAAGGTTAGTCTTACTTTACAAGAGGTAAACGCCCATTGAACTATTTTTTTCAAGCTTGCGGATCAATGAGTTACTAGATGTGGCGTCCTTAAATAAGATATAAAGTTTTCTTCGGTAATGTTGTTATAGGTAAAACAAAGTTATGATGTATGCCACTGTTATATAGGGTTCGTACAACGAACCACGATTGTTAGGACACAGAATCACAACGTGATTCATATTGGTCAAACGCCTCAAGGCACTTATGGAGGACCAAGTAATGTGTTGCTCAAAAAACATCCCCTCCCTTACACACCACTACCGGGTTCAGGCTGTTTGCCTCGCAGGTGGAGACAGAAGATTAGGTTCATTGAGCCTTGAAACAGTGGTAACTTTGTTTACCACTTTACCACTGTTTCAAGGCTCACTGAACCTGATCTTACTGTCTCCACCTGACGATGGCAAACAGCGAAATCTCTCAAAAATCAATAGGGACAGTCACATATCGCATGATTCGTCATATACTGATCAAGTTTGGAAGAGAAAACCGCAACAGATTCCGAGCGTGTGATTTCTTCGGGCAAAATGTTCCCAGTGAAACAAATTCTTACCGCAAAAAAATTTCGACGAATATCCAATCGAGAATGCGGAATGTTTAAAGCCTTTGGATGTTTTCATGTTCGAGTAAGACCATTGGGCTTTAGCAAGTGTTCCCAGTATGTAAGATTTTTAATGCCAACAGGAGGTCACTCCGTATCCGTCGTTTGGAAAAATCATGTAGATTTAGTTTTAACATTCGCTCTTTGAAACAGCACACCAACTTTGTCGCACGATGATAAATTCTGTCAAGTAGTTCGATATCCTTCCTCTGCCATGGTGCCCAGGCTTGAATGGAATATTCCATAACAGGACGTACAACCAAAAGGAGAGCTACCTAGTTAGACATATTCGATGTATATTTGTCTGTCCTGTGGAGCGGGAGCTCTACTCGTTCACTAAGGTTGATTGAATGCAAGTTCCATTCGAGGTGTAGACACCTCATCCGAGAATTTTTGTCCTTAGTCTTCTATAGAATGCTTAGCTATGCAAGTCCGACCCTTTCCCGTCCTTTAGGATTTTACTTTTGTCATGGTTGTATAGCAGTTAAGCATTTTATATGCAACTGCCTGCCCCCCCACATTGATTACTGTAAAGAATTTGTTTTTAGACAAATAAAACCTTGAATTCGGTACATGTTACTGGTGTAATACTGTCCCCGATGGTGATATGATATCCCATTGCCTTGTCCAACATCCATGTCGACCGAACTAGTTTAAGAAATAACAGGTCATAGTGTTTTTTGTGGAATGATTCATGTTTGTCGGATCCATTTCTCCATTTTCTAATGTGAGAATAGTAAAACCTGATGTGAAATAACAGAAGGAAATCCTTCACTCTAATCAAGTGTTTTGTTGATATATACTGGAATCTTTAGTCACATTTGTTGTTAATTTCCACCGAAACCATAATCCAGACGAAAAGCTTTTGCTATTATAATCCCAAATACTTCAAGAATAAAAAACCGACATGAATTTTCGACGAAAAATTTAATTGATCCACACTCAACATACAAATTTACAGGTTCCCAGCAATATCAAGACAAGGCTGAAATGTCCGTCTACCGATGTAATAAACAACATTTTACTCGGAGATTGCTTACGCTGACCCAGTCATGTGCACAAAATGAAAAATGTTCGTATTCCAAAAGTTCTACTTTATGAAGAGTTAAAATCAGGAAGTTGACCCTTGGGCATGTCACACTTGCGGTACAAACACGTTTGCAAAAGATATATGAAAGCCCTACGAGTTGGGGAGAAGTTACTATTGACTGTGCATTTTAAGATGCTGTGTAAAGCGTTATATTCAAGCTGAAAAGGAACAGATACTGCTCTCGTCCTCTGAAGGTAGGTCACGGCGAAAGTGTGCAACCGGTGGTGATCGGCCGACGATTGCGTATCGCGGTGGAAGAGATTGTTCTTCAGGATTCAAAACTGTTTTTAGGTTGAAACACCGTGGAGCATGACGGAGGCCAACTCGGTGCTTGCATTTGAACCGCAGATTAATCTGCCTCTTGGTCAGAGACGGTAAAGCCCTTTGCATGAAGGGTCTGGCTTGGTTATTGCTACGCGTAGTGTTGGGTGTAGTTAGTCAATAGTGACTAACAGCATAAAAGTTTTCAGTGTTAATTTGGGTAATTATTACTTGGGTTCCACTCTGGCAAAATATAACAGTGTTCAAACAAAGCTTCTGTTCATTGCAAACTTTGTTTTCATGATTATGGACTCCCGAACGGTCTCGAATATTTTCAAATACCCGTGTTCAAACCCAGTTAAGCACCATACGTGGGTAATTTGGCTACCGGAATACGCATGCAATTTTAACTCGACAGACTGCCACCATGGTTTAAATAACACATGTCCCATTTAAAATCAATTCTGTACACTGATAGTTGATCAATTTGTGCGGTCATGGTATGTTGATGATGGCATTGATGCATTTGCGATTCGACAGTTCTATAGCACTAGTCCTGTTAGAAATTTCAGCGTACACTACTTTGATTGCGACACATTTCGGTTCTTAATTTAAATCGAACGTTGCGGACTTTGGTACCCACAAGTCGAAAATCGTGCCAGCAGGAGCAGTAGACGAGGTTATGTGCACCCGCTTTATCGATCATGGTCAGGTGATATGCGGATCAATAAATCACGAGCTTTTATCAGCCGTTGGTATCAATAAACGCCGTTCCACATGCTCACATCGTGGCAGAATGATAATTCTAAACACTGAAAGAATATTTTGTAACACATTGAAATTTTATCGTAATATTAATTACGAAATGGGATTGATTTTATTAGACTAAGCGGTTGTTAGAAGCGAACAAAACCGAAGGTCCTGAAAATTATCGTGATAGACTGCTGCTAAGCCACTCTTGAGTAAAGATAAGCAATCATTCGGTTACAAAAATTTAACAATACCATGTTTGACCAAGCTTGGGTATGAGCGAATCATGGGGGGAAGCTGAAAGAAGTAGTTGATTTTAATAGAGCTTTATTCATTGACAACTTAGAATGTTTTTATGGTATCGCTCCTGAGATATCTCCTGCTGAACGAGAGAAGCTATCGTGCCAAGGCACAGTTTCTGTCGTTGATTCATGCAAGCCCCATGATCATGCTAGTAGCGAGGTTATATACCTTTTCTAACTGCATCATATTTTTCTGATAATATGACCTTGAATCCTGAATACAGTAATCTAGCTGCGGCATTATTGTTGCCTTGCAGATAGGTAGCAGCACCTCCGCCTTCTTACATTATAAGGCTGAACGCAGTGGGGAAAATTTCCCTCCTTGTCTTTTGAACCATAGCGGTGCATTAGCCAGCCCACTTGAAGTTTGCGGAGACTATAAACCTCGAGCACTTAGCAGATTGTACCATATGGAACTCCTTTTGGGTTGAGGGCTTAGAGACAACCATTCTACATGCTAGGGTAGAGAGCAAGCGACTTTTCTTTAGGTTTAGAGGAAGGTCCGACTTATCTGCCCACTACGTCGTAGCTTCTAAATCGCTTACTAGAGCTGTAGCTTCTGTCCCACCGATAATATTAGCGTCATAAGTAATTATATAACAAAAAAGTGCAGTTGGTTTGCTAGATCATGAATAAAGATGAGAAAAAGCAGCATAAGATAAGACGCTGCTGATAAAGAATAAACTGATAAAGAAGTTCGGAGATCATGATTTTACTATGAACAAGATGAAACAATTAGGGTTTGACTAAAACTAGACAATATTGCGACACCACAGATGCGTAGAAATTGGAAAATATAGTGTGTACGAGTATCTTAAACTGCATACTGCAAATTTTTCTCAGGAGTTTATATCGTGTTAACACCTAGCGTACGCAGAAATATACGGGATACAGTAGTAGAACAAATGAGCATAGAAATCAACCATGAAATCAGAATGGATATCAAAATCGAATCCAAGATTCAATCGAAGACAAATCGTAGACACAGATCACAGTGCGAAATTCGATAACGTGCAATTCATAACTTGCTGATGAGGCAATGCATGGAGAAGCTTCATGCTAAAATGGTCAATATGACAAAGAGCCATCTCCAAGCAGGGGGAGTTGAGCACTGAATCCGGTTTGCAGCCATATCTCGTAAGGTTTACAACCAACTATTAGGTGGATCATTTGGACCCCACCCAGACAATCAAATACACCTCACTGAGCCTAGCGCTACGGTGAGTTTCTTCATCTCAACGCGCCACGTCATATACTGGCCACACGATCGTTTATCCCAGCTTCTTCGTTTAAAGATAGTACACACGGCATAACTTTAGTAGGCTGAAACAGCGCTGAAAAGTAAGTGGAAATCGATACGTGAAGACAGTAAAACATAAACAAGCCGCATAAAAACGATATAATCTTGGAATCAACCAATTACGCAACTAAAAACTGAAAGCAGAGGTCTCTGCATATCACTTGGCCTGTTGACGAAATATTCACAGGTTGCTGAGGCAGCTCGACGAGCAAAAATAACTGGATATTGAAACTCTGTTGTAGACTGTGAGCAAAATATACCCAAGTTTTGTATTCGCTTTATTTCAGTGGTGGAACCAATGGAAACTATAGGTTTCGTCACATATGCGATTACTAAAAACACACATCAGTTCACACCTCAAGTATCGACACACGCACTTAAACTCATTTGACCAATCGAAGATATCGAGCTAGTGCTTATCCAAGGTTGCATAAAAACGGATCCGTATCGATAATGTGATTATCGAGACCGAAGAGATATAAATCGATAGATAGTCGACATCGTCATCCTTATAGACACGAACCGCTGCTGGGATCGTAGTCTTATTTCTGAAGCGAAATGATTTTTTACGAAGCTCATATGGATCTTCTGTAGCAATGGTATTACAGATGGTATGAAAGCACAAGCCTTCTCCAGGAAAGGTGCCGCACAGCCAAAGACTGCACGTGGGCTAATATACAACGGTATTACAGAACGAAAGAAACCCTTTCAATCATTGTTATGATGGATGTGTTGTGGATATTGCTGCAGAGACTGTCGTTGCGTTCTATCGATATATGCGTTGTCCTTAAACCAACAGTCAGGAAAACAGAACAAGACCTGGATGGAACGTTGATCGGGAGTCCAAGGTCCAAGCGCCCAGTGTGTGCATTTGGACCGTGGACATGGTTTGTATTTATATGGCAACCACAGAGCGAACGTGTGGGGGTACATCATAATCGTGGGAACGACGGATGTCGGTTATCATGGGCGAGTCAGACAATTTGAATTTTAATGAACATGGGGTTTGTTGACGAGGTACAACATGACTCACCCAACAACAATTTTTCTTCCATTGCGAACTCGTTAGAAGGGTGCCCTCCTAACAATCATAAACCTTGAAACCACAAACACATCTAGCTGCCGGTAGGCAGAGAGCCAATGATTGAATAAAATCCATTTGAAATATTTATTTAAAAAGCTACTCATGAGTAATCACACTAATTACTAACAGTAACTAGTACGCAAGCTTGGTGCCAAAAGTATGATTGACTGGAAGGGCCAAAAATTAGCAGGGTGAGCATCGATCGGTGCTTGCATTTTCAAAAGTGCGCCGAAGTAAGACTATAAAGCACGGTGGTCTACGTGCGAACATCGTATTTCTGCGAATTTCTTTCATCTTCGGATAACAAGCCTCAAACCAGGATCGTCTTCTGAACGGCTACGGAAACGAGGTTTCAAAAATAAGCAGAAGCATTTGTTCAGAATATTACATTAATTGTATTGGGGTGAAATAAAGGAATGTAACTTTATGCGGATGGTCATCGCATGGACTGTAGTGTAAATTATGACAAGATCTGAAAGGATATGGTCGATTATGACCCGTTGATTATTCGAACGCTACAGTACGGTGGCTTTAAATTATTAGCAAATGATAACACTATGCAGGGATACGCAACAATGATTGACTTTAAAACCCGACAAATTGAAGTATCGAAATACAGTGACTCCTGTTAGAGTACTGTGCACGGATGTGCAATCGGGCAGTGCTTCGTGACTAACACCGTGCTAAATTGATTGGCCAGAGGTAGCGAGCAGCATGCTGAAACAGGCTGGAGTCTCACTACCATTTCCTGTTCGTTTTTCTTCCTCAAATCTGTCTAGGCCTGGGCAACCTGACAGTATCTTAGCCCACGTGTAGTCTGTGACTGTGCGGCACTTTGCTAGGATCAGGCTTGTGCTTTCATAGCATATAGTATACTGAAGCGATAAGAAATGACCAATGTACTGTTTTGCTCACAGCCTAAGCACGTACACCACACTAGTGCAAGCAATAAAAAGAACACACGTATTCATGTTTATTCCTAAAAATCAAAAGGTGAAAATGACGCACAGATGTCCGACCTAAACGGGGGATTAGCTAACCCCACCAGGTTACACTGAACTTTGAGAACTGATACGCAGAGCAAAAGGTTCGAAAATGAGTTCGTTTGAGTTTTGCTATCAATACTACAAGATTCAAAAAACTAGTAGCAAACCATTTCCCCCATGCAACAAATAAGTTACAGAGAACGGTTTCCGGCACTGAGAATAAATATTTTCGTTAGTGAAACCATACAGATTGTCTTTAACCTTTACTACATTATTTGCGTGCATTAATGGACTGTTCTTTTTTCTTCTCATTTCTGTCTAGGCCTGAGCAACCTGACAGTATCTTAGCCCACGTGCAGTCTCTGACTGTGCGGCACCTTGTCTGGATCAGGCTTGTGCTTTCATACCATGGACTGTAACCCTGAAAGTACTACAGCCTCGTAGCCAAAGAGTCGGATATTGTACCCATCTAGTCAGTTATACAACAGAACAGCGCATTTGAAATATGACTCAATGGTAATTTTACCGATTCACCATTTTCATTCATTCTCATTCAACACACATGATGATGCAACGGACAAAATTACGACGCTACCGTTTATAAGAAAACTAAAATACACGGCACATTCCAAGTGCTCAATTCCAACGCATCTCCAGGGACACTCGATACATTGAGACGAGTGATCTGATGGGAATAAACACGCTTTCAAGCCAGAAGTCATGGATGTATCTGTGAGGGAAAGTTTAACCCAAAGTCGCCACTGTACCCAGGTGTGCAAGTTATACCAACTGTAATCGCCCAGTTAGCGAAAGCGGATTGCACGGATGTGCAATCGTGCAGTACTTTATGCTGTGCGGTTAACATCGTGCTAAATTGATTGGCCAACGGTAGTGAGCTGCATGCTGAAACAGGCTGGAGTCTCACTACCATTTCTATTTACCCCCTCATATCTGTCTAGGCCTGGGCAACCTGACAGTATCCGAGCCCACGTGCAGCATGACTGTGCGGTACTTTGCCTGGACCAGGCTTGTGCTTTCATAAATACATACATACATACATACCGCTTCAAACTATTGAAATTGGAATGAAATACCAAACGATCGAGTGCGAATGAGTCACCGAACCATACCTACGAATTGACAAAATAAAAACGGTAATTTGACGATTTATTGTTCGAAATGTACATAATACATCTGATGTTTTCTCTATGACAAAAATGAAGCATTAGGTCACTCAGTCAGTCAAGTCCAGTGCGTCCGGATAAACTTGTTCCGACGATGCAATCTTCGAATCAGCAGGCCCTAATAATACAAATCGGCGAGCAACGACTACACAAGATTTGCTCGCATTCTGTTGTGTAGGGTCATCTTTGCTTGTCTTTTGATAGTAGGACAAAAATCCGTGGACAAACACGCGGTCGCCGATGTTTGTGTGGCGTACGACGTTCAGCAGGCGGCGATCGAAAACGTGAACTCGCGCGCAGCTAGTTCGGAATGTTGGGGTTGATGCGGAAGCCTCTGTTGGAACGGGTCGAGGTAATTGGGTTCGAACAAGCAAGACGCCCCAGGAACGTTCGGGGTTTTCCATGAAGGGAAGTACCTGAGTGGACAAAAATTGCAAAATGGTAGATGCACAAATGCATTTGCTGGACCGAAAAAGTCAAATCGAAAACTTTAAAGTAAGGAAACATCAGATCTATTAGATTAGATTCTATTTTCTTTCTATTTCTTTTACCATATCTGTCTAGACCTGGGTAACCTGACAGTATCTCAGCTAACATGCAGTCTCTGACTGTGCGACACTGCGTGGATCAGGCTTGTGCATTCACATCAACGATAGTTGTTTGAAAAGGAAACTAAACAGACAGACTCGGTACCGAATAAACGCAAAACAATAAGAGCGAATGACAAAACAGAAAAACCGTTATGCAAAGGTGGCAAAACAACCATGGAGATTAGCAGAATTTTTAGGGAATGCAAGCAAAGAGGTAAAATGAACGTTCTTCGTCCATATATTTAAGCTGCGATCATTAAACATGAACCCTATATATCTCTGTGTGGGCACGAAAAGCGGCGAAGGAGGGAGGGGATAACGATGAAGTTTGCGGAATGTGAATGCAACCATATAAAAAAGACAATTTAAACAGCAGCGCCGGGGTGGTACAGTGGATGTGAATTCGAGTCCCACTCGGCTGTACACTTCGGCAGATATGGTTAACCCACATTCACGCAACAATCAAACTGAAAAATGTGCGTGATGTGAAAGCACAACTACAATCCGGTACCTGAGCTACAAGTTTTCAAAACTAAGCACAAGCCTGATCCAGGCAAAGAGCCGCACAGTCAGAGACTGCACGTGGGCTGAGATACTCTCAGGTTGCCCAGGCCTAGACAGTTATGACAAAAGAAATTGACAAATAGACTATATAAGAGCATTTCTTATAACTGACTACTCAATTTCGCTCATTAAAATGTAATGTTGGTATCGAAAATACCAAACAATTAATTGGGTCTAAGCAAACAATAAGATTGACCTCCGCCACATAAAGAATTTAGTCGTGGATATAAGGTTTACGGAATACCTATCGCTACATTGTTTACAAGATATTGTAATATACATGAAACCGATCGGGAAACCATAGTTAAAAAAGGAAAGTTTGTAATGAATCGGTTAAGACCGCTATTTGTGAAGTTTCCTTTCTGGCAGAGAAGCTTTTCAGAGCAAGGGTGTCAATACGAACAGAGTGTGATTTATAATGTATTTAGCTGTAATCATAAGTTGCTTGAAAAATGCATCGACCTTTGTAGGTACTGGGCTTGTTAAGATAGACGGGTGAAATAAAAATAAATTGACGCATTCCCCTGCGTATTGCGTAATCCCGGGATTCAGTCCAAGCTGAGCACGTTCTGGACACATAACAGCGCGGATCCTCATAATTAATATTCAACGACGTTGAAGGGTGCACATGGGATATGATACTGTCAGGTTGCCCAGGCCTAGACAGATATGTGAATGAACACAGTAGCTTTACCTCACCTTTCCCAGTCTATTACGCACGAAATCTCAAGCCTGATCCGGGCAAAATGCCGTACAGTAATAGTCTGCACATGGGCTTAGATTTTCAGGTTGCCAACGCAAAGACAGATAAGAAAAAGAAAGTAGAAATGACAATGAGACTTCAGTGTGTTTCAACCAGCAGCGCACTAATTGTTGTTGAGCCTACTTCGGTGTAGGCAACCGGGTAGTATCATGCCTACGTTCAACGATGCCGATGACAACGCTTTGTACCCCCTTCTCGCTTTGTACATCTCATTGTTTATGTTGAACGGCACTATATCTGTATCAGATTGTGCAAATATAATATAAATAATAATAATAATTGTTGTTGAGAAGGATTCTGCGGATGTTTTGGCCACACACCATTTCGAATGAAGAGCTCCTGCGAAAAACTCGTCTGGAGGTGGTATCTACCGTAGTCAAAAGACGACGGTGGAGATGGTTCGGTCATGTCTGCAGGATGGATTCCAGTTCGCATAAGAAGATAGCCATTCACTGGCGTCCGCAAAGTAAACGAAAAAGGGGACTGCCCAAGGAAACTTGGCGCAGAACGTTGGAACGCGAACTACATGCACAAGGATTCACGGTGCAGACGGCAACGGAAGCAGTGGAAGACCGAACAACTGGCGTGAAGTTGTCTTCGCCTCATGTGCCACCCGGCACGGAGAGGACTGAGTGAGTGAGAGTGAGTTAGCCGCATAGCACATAAGTGATTGGATGTCAGTTACGCAGTCTATACTTGGTACCGGTATAATATTGTGCATAAAAGGTTAATTTCTAGCGAAACCGTAGCAGCAATTATGGTAAAACGAATAACACATGGCAGGATCACGGAAGCTCGCTCGATCTCGATCTAAAATCAGATTCTCGCGAAAAATTATCACAATAAAAGCTGACAACAAAGAGGAAAAATAAGAAAATGGGAAAACCACAGCACGTACATCCACGCTATACACCGTTCCAAGAAGGTTGACTAAATTGACATCGCCACCGAGAAACGCTTTATACTTTTTGGTCAACTTAGCCTCCCCATGAGAAGAATCAGTTGTTTGTGAGACTTCGGAATCAGATATAGAATCCGTAACATCGGCATTCGAATGTTGTGTTGCGTAAGCGCGAAAAAGATCGCAAATATTTTTTCTGGAATATCTGAGGGACGAAGAACTGCGCCACATGTTTCGGGATATTGAAAGGATCATTACGGAAACAGCTGGTCTGCTAAAACGGGCAGTGAAGATAAACTGCGATAATACAAAAACCAATGTTCGAGATAAACAAAAGCGACAACCTAGTATACATATAGTCTATATCATGAATGTATGATCCAGGCAAAAAGCCGCACAGTCATAGACTGCACATGAGTTAAGATACTGCCAGGTTGTTCAGGCTCAGATAGTTATTAAAAAGGAAAATAGCAATGGCAGTGAGAGTTCAGCGTATTTCCGCAAGCAACTCACTACCGGTGGTCTATATCATAAACAGCAGTATAAACATAATGCATATGGACAATTGTTAGGGTACACATCTATGCCTGCGTTAATATTACGCGATGAAGGCTGGGCTGTGTTAACTCACCAGAAAGGCACACAAGTAAAAATGGGTAGATCGTTCGCCACTATTCATTTCACCATCTTCGCCACTAATAAGGTTGACGCAACAGGTCGATAGTAAACTATAGTTTCAGACTTTGAACATCAGTTTGATTAATCCTTGTTTCAAGTGTTTGAGCAAGCTAGCGGGCTTGATGGAGCATTGGAAAAGATGGGCAAATATCTAGGATCGATATTACTTCTCGGAGTAGCTGTGAGTGAATATCGTTTCGACCAGGACTGCACATCATGTTTCTCAGAAAATCAACGCATCATTATAGGATTATTATAATACAACGCAATCATAGTTAGAGCCGAAATAATAAAGAATTCCATAGGAACGTTTTCGAGTTCTGCCTTGAAGCGCAAGAGTAAAATGTAATGTAAGTGCCGCACAGTCAGAGACTGCACGTGGGCTGAGATACTGTCAGGTTGCCCAGGCCTAGACAGATATGGTATGGTATGATGGTATGAAAGCACAAGCCTGATCCAGGCAAAGTGTCGCACAGTCGAAGACTGCACGTGGGCGATATTGCTGTCAGGTTGCCCAGGCCTAGACACATATGAGGGGGGGGGAAAGAAATAAATATATGACAAAAGAAATAGAAAGAAAATAGAAATGGCAGTGAGACTCCGCGTGTTTCAGCGTGCCGCTCACTACCGGTGGCCAGTCAATTTAGCACGATGTTAGCCGCATAGTACAGAAATACTGCGCGATTGTACATCCATGCAAGAGTAACAGATGCACATGTCATTTTGCAGCAGAAACAATCATCGATGCTCAATACTCGACGCACGGATATGCAATCGTGCAGTACTTCGTGCCGTGTGGCAAACACCGTGCTAAATTGATTAGCCAGAGGTAATGAGCTGCAGGCTGAAACACGCTGGAGCCTCACTACCATTTCCTGTTCGTTTTTCATTTCCATATCTGTTTAGGCCTGGGCAACTTGACAGTATCTTAGCCCACGTGCAGTCTCTGACTGTGCGGCACTTTGCCTGGACCAGGCTTGTGCTTTCATACATACATAAATACATACTGCTTCAAACTATTGAAATTGGAATAAAATACCAAACGATCGAGTGAGAATGAGCCACCGAACCATACCTACGAATTGACAAAATAAAAACGGTAATTTGACGATTTATTGTTCGAAATGCACAAGGGTATATACAGAATACATCTGATGTTTTCTCTGTGACAAAAATGAAGCAGAAGCTCACTCAGTCAGTCGAGTTCAGTGCGTCCGGATAAACTTGTTCCGACGATGCAATCTTCGAATCAGCAGGCCCTAATAATGCAAATTGGCGAGCAACGACTACACAAGATTTCCTCGTATTCTGTTGTGTAGGGTCATCTTTGCTTGTCTCTTGATAGTAGGACAAATATCCGTGGACAAACACGCGGTCGCCGATGTTTGTGTGGCGTACGACGTTCAGCAGGCGGCGATCGAAAACCTGAACTCGCGCGCAGCTCGTTCGGAATGTTGGGGTTGATGCGGAAGCCTCTGTTGGAACGGGTCGAGGTAATTGGGTTCGAACAAGCAAGACGCCCCAGAAACGTTCGGGGTCTTTATTGAAGGGAAGTACCTGAGTGGACAAAAATTGCCAAATGGTACATGTGCAAATGCACTTACAGCACAAAAAGTCAAATCGAAAATTCTAAAGTAAGGAAGCATTAGATCTATCAGATTATATTCTATTTTCTTTCTATTTCTTTTATCATATCTGTCTAGACTTAGGCAACCTGACAGTATCTGACTGTGCGGCACTTGGCCTGGATCAGGCTTGTGCATTCACATCAACGATAGTTGTTTGAAAAGGAAACTAAACAGACAGACTCAGTACCGAATAAACGCAAAACAATAAGAGCGAATGACAAAACAGAAAAACTGGTATGCAAAAACAACCATGGAGATTAGCAAAATTTTTTAGGGAATGCAAGTAATGAGGTAAAATGAACGTTCTTGGTCCATATATTTAAGCTGCGATCATTAAACATGAACCCTATATGTCTATGCGTAGGTACGAAAAGCGGCGAAGGATGGAGGGGATAACGATGGAGTTCGCGGAATGTGAATGCAAACACATAAAAAAGATAATTCAAACACCAAACCCGGGGTGGTACAGTGGATGTGAATTTGAGTTTCACTCGGTTGCACATTTCGGGAGATATGGTTAACCCACATTCACGCAACAAACTGACATATAGACTATATAAGAGCATTTCTTATAACTTACTACTCAATCTCGCTCATTAAACTGCACAGATGTGCAATCGTGCAGTATTTCTGTGCTGTGCAGCTAACTGCGTGTTGAATTGATTGGCCACCGGTAGTGAGCTGCATGCTGAAACATGCTGGAGTTTCACTACTGTTTCTTTTGTCATGTCTGTCTAGGCCTGGTATGTATGTATGAAAGCACAAGCCTGATCCAGGCAAAGCGCCGTACAGTCAAAGACCGCACGTGGGCTGAAATATTGTCAGGTTGCCCAGGTCTAGACAGATGAGAACGAAAATAGAAAATAAAAATGGTAGTGAGACTTCAGCCTGTTCCAGCATGCAGCTCACTACCGGTGGCCAATCAATTTAACACGGTGTTGGCCGCACAGCACAGAAGTACCGCACGATTGCACATCCGTGCAGGCTGTCATAATCATCATCATCATGAAGCACAAGTCTGGAGCCAGACAAAGTGCCAAGCAATATGAAGCAGGAGAAGCAGATAAGCAAGCGCGTGGAAAAAGGAAAGCAGGCAAGCGGAATACATAAAAGCAAATACACAAAAAAGCAGCTTGTTTTTGTAGTTTCACTGCATGCGATTTTTTAGGGTTTTTTGTTTTTTTATGTAAAATAATACCGGATAAAAAATTATAACACACATAATAAAATACACTGGCACCACTGACTTCGGTTTGTAGCCATATCGCGTAAGGTTTCCAGCCAACTATTAGGTGGAGCTTTTGGACCCCACCCAGGCAAACGAATACGCCCAACTGAGCCTAGCGCTACGGTGAGTTTCTTCATCCCAACGCGCCACGTCATGGACTGGCCACCCGATCTTTTCTCCCAGCTTCTGTCAGGCTCTGCGAATAAGGCGCGGTACGGTAAACGGTGAGTAGGCATTCTTAATACATGTCCCAACCATCGCAAGCGAGCAAGCATCAGCATTTCGCTCAGTCCGTGGCCACCTGGTCCTAACACCCGCTTGCAGACATCTATATTTGTAACACGATGCTGCCACCGAATGCGAGCAATTCTACGCAGGTAACTGGTATCAAAAACAGAAAGCCGACGGACATCTTCCGCTCGGATAGACCAGGTTTCGCAGGAGTGAAACATCGCGTCGACGCCACAGGTGGCGAAGGTTAGCAAACGCTGCACCCGCTTTGCGAACACGATGTGAGATCTCGTCCTCGACACAACCTCCAGCGGAGATACAACTGCCAAGGTAAACAAAGCTGTCGACCAATTCAAGATTGACATCGCACACAGTTAGGTTTGGAAGAGAGCCGCTCCAATCCTGGGTAAGTGTTTTACACTTGTTAGGCGCAAAGCACATGCCATACCTTGAAGCTTCAAGTGCCAGGCGGTCCAGGGCTTGTTGCATTATATGAGGGTCATCTCCCAGAAGTGCGATGTCATCGGCATACTCTAGATCGGTCGCTCGCTCACCCGGCAGAAGTTCAACACCTGTGCCCACCAGGCCAGCTAAAGCTTTTCTCAGGACATCGTCGATCGCGAAGTTAAAAAGGAACGGCGAGATAGGGCAGCCCTGCCGCACCCCGCTGGAGATATTGAACGAGGACGACAATTGTCCGTACGCTCGAACCCTGCCCGAAGTTTGGCAATATAATGCTTTCAAGATCCAAACATACTTTTCGGGCACTTCATGTCTCAGTAGACAGTTTCAAAGACTTTCACGATCGATTGAATCGAATGCCGCTCGGATGTCAAGGAATACCACGATAGTTGGTTTACGAAAAGTGTGGCGTTGCTCCAGTAACTGACGGAGTGTGAAAATTTGATCTATGCACCCTCGGCCGGCACGAAACCCAGTTTGCTCCTCACGGATTTGCTCTTCCCGTTTGGTACTCAATCGGTGAAGCAGAATGGACGCCAGTATTTTAGGAGCTACTGAAATGAGACTGATACCCCGATGATTTTCACAGGAATCGCGCCGTCCCTTTTTGAAAATAGGAGCAATTACTGATTCTCTCCAAGGGATCGGAACGCGTTCCTCAGCCCATATGTTGGCGAACAGCGCTTGAAGTTCGCGAACTAAAGCGAAACCGCCATCTTTGAACAATGACGGAAGCAAAGCATCAGCACCTGATGCCCGATGGCGCTTAAGGCTCCGGACTACACTGTAAATCTCTGATTGAGTCGGAGCCTCAAGAGAAATCGACCATGGGGTACAGTGTTCCGTATTCTCGAAATCAGTGGGTGCAGAAGGCCAGTTAAACTGTGCTTCAAAATGTTCTGCCCATCGCTCCATGCGTCTGTGCATGTTAAAAACTGGCAAACCATCTGCTTCACGTATCAACTCACTGATGCCTGGTCGCCCGCTTCCAGTTGTTCTGATGAGTTGGAACAATTTTCTGAAATTGCCTACAGCTGCCGCAGATTCCATTTCCGTAGCCTTAGAACTCCACCAACTTTCCCTGTCGGTTCTCAAACTGGCAACCAGTTTACGTTTAATAAGCCTTCGTGACGCATCATGTATGCTATCAGCAGAAAGCAACCGACGTTGGTCCATTAATTGGAGAGAATTCGCAGAAACCCAGTGCTGAGCTACACGGGAAGTCAACCCACAACTATCCAACGCGGCTGTTTCCAAGGAGGTTTGAATCCCACTCCATTGGTCATCGATACTATTTTGGGGAACTGTAGACAGATGCAGACTCAAATTGGCCTGAAACCCTCGGAGAACCGGGAGATCGTTAAGCCTAGCAACATTCAACTGCCTTGCAAAATTTCTACGTTTCCCACCAAAACGCATCGAGAGCTTAGCACAGACTAACGCATGATCGGACTATAGACAGGTGCCCCAGTAGGAGCGGCAATCTTGCACACTCCCTCGCCAGGAGTAGCTGATAGCAATATGGTCAATTTGCGTGAACAAGGCCGACGATGGAGATCTCCAAGTGGAGCAGTGGCGCTTCGAATGGCGGAAGTTAGTGCTGGCAAGGTACAGTCTGTGCTCTGAGCACAAGTTAAGCAATGCCGAATGGTTAAGGCATCGGCCCCGCATCAGACGGTCCCGGGTTCAAATCAAAGACCAAGCACGGATATGCACTGCTGATGAGCTCTAATGAGAGCGAAACTCGAGTCCAGTGCTTCCTTTAATGGACTTCCTTGGGAAATTTCAAGCGAATTGGTACTCATGAGTAGCTGAAAACATTATAACTCTCCGAAACCCCTCTACTTGAAAACTAAGCAATCTTTCGCCGTTGTCATTACGATGACAATCGAGACCAAACCGTCCACCCACGAAATGCTCGTTTAAGGATAGACGGCCAACACGTGCATTCATGTCTCCAGCTAGGACAACGATGTCACTCCTCGATGCAAGTCTAATGAGTTCTTGTAATCTTCCATAAAACTCATCCTTGTCACGTTCAGAGCTACAATTAGTCGGTGCATAGGCAGCAACCACAAACAGGTCGCGGGATTGGTTGCGAAATCGGCCTTTTTTGCACGAACCCTGTAGTCTTACTGCACAAAGGCGACTGTCGACTGGGATCCAGTCTAACAGTGCGACCTCAGCTCGCTCACTCAAGACGATTCCGACACCAGCTTGACCAGATACCATGGCATCGTCATCAGTGGACAAACGTAGATAGTGACTTACGTAAGTTCGAAGGGTTAGACAACCGTGTAACTGAGCTAGAGTTATGCATACGTGTTTCCGACAAACAGCACACATCGACGTCGAGGCTATCAAGCATGCGAGCCAAGGCTGCCTGCTGTCCGATGCTAGCTAAAGTCCGTATATTGAACGCAGCTAATTTGAATGGTACGTGTGGGCGGAAGAACGCTCTGGAGGCATTCGAAGCAGGCAAAATATTCGAAGTAGCTGAATTTGGAAACCTCGATGAACAAGCTGCACTTCTGTCGGGGCTAACCAAAGAACCACGAAACGGAAAACAGTTATTAAAAAGTTTGCATGCAGTGTGAGATCATGTAAAGCATTTTGAGCAGAGAGCAAAGATCTTGAGAGCGTGAGAGCACGGGATCTATCATTTTTACCTTTATTTTCATAATTGCTTGTGGGCGTGATACTACACGGTTGCCCAGGCCGAAGTAGGGGGTTAGCTTAAGGGGCCCAACCCGGAGTCTTTGGCTAAAAAGCCTGAACCACAAGGCAGTGGCTTGAGACTGAGTTTGTCTGACCTCTATCCATCGACCTTCCTGGTATGAGTAGCTCTGCTGGTACCAAAAGGCACCACCCAGTATAGCTCAATGGGTCATGTAGGTACACAAACCATCGCACCACGTTAAGGTCCAGTCTCAGCGCGACGGCGGGCTGTCATAACCGGGAGTGGCAGTGGGGCCTGGGCAACCTGACAGTATCTCAGCACACGTGCAGTTTCTGACTGTGCGGCAATTTGCCTGGATCATGCTTGTGCTTTTATACATACATACATACATAATAACATACATTAAACTGTAATGTTGGTATCTAAAATACCAAACAATTAATTGGGTCTAAGCAAACAATAAGATTGACCTCCGCCACATAAAGAATTTAGTCGTGGATATAAGGTTTACGGAATACCTATCGCTACATTGTTTACAAGATATTGTAATATACATGAAACCGATCGGGAAACCATAGTTAAAAAAGGAACGTTTGTAATGAATCGATTAAGGTCGCTATTGGTGAAGTTAGCTTTCTGGTAGAGAAGCTTCTTCAGAGCAATGGTGTTACTACTGTTTTCATTCACATATCTGTCTAGGCCTGGGCAACCTGACAATATCATATCCCATGTATATCCTTTAACGTCGTTGCATATTAATTATAAAGATCCGCGCTGTTATATGTGTCTAGAACGTGCTCAGCTTGGACTGAATCCCGGGATTACGCAGTATGCAGGGGAATGCGTCAATTGATTTTTATTTCGCCGGCCTATCTTAACAAGCTCAGTACCTACAAAGGTCGATGCATTTTTCAAGCAACTTTGGATCACAGCTAAATACATTTTAAATGTATTTATTTATTTATTTTAAAATGTATTTAGCTGTGATCCAAAGTTGCTTGAAAAATGCATCGACCTTTGTAGGTACTGAGCTTGTTAAGATAGGCCGGCGAAATAAAAATCAATTGACGCATTCCCCTGCATACTGCGTAATCCCGGGATTCAGTCCAAGCTGAGCACGTTCTGGACACATAACAGCGCGGATCCTCATAATTAATATTCAACGACGTTGAAGGGTGCACATGGGATATGATACTGTCAGGTTGCCCAGGCCTAGACAGATATGTGAATGAACACAGTAGCTTTACCTCACCTTTCCCAGTCTATTACGCACGAAATCTCAAGCCTGATCCGGGCAAAATGCCGTACAGTAATAGTCTGCACATGGGCTTAGATATTCAGGTTGCCAACGCAAAGACAGATATGTATGAATGCACAAGCCTGATCCAGGCAAAGTGCCGCACAGTCAGAGACTGCAGATAAGAAAAAGAAAGTAGAAATGACAATGAGACTTCAGTGTGTTTCAACCAGCAGCGCACTAATTGTTGTTGAGAAGGATTCTATGGATTTTTTGGCCACACACCATTTCGAATGAAGAGCTCCTGCGAAAAACTGGTCTGGAGGTGGTATCTACCGTAGTCAAAAGACGACGGTGGAGATGGTTCGGTCATGTCTGCAGGATTGATCCCAGTTCGCATACGAAGGTAGCCATTCACTGGCGTCCGCAAGGTAAACGAAAAAGGGGACGGCCCAAGGAAACTTGGCGCAGAACGTTAGAACGCGGACAACATGCACAAGGATTCAAGGTGCAGACGGCAACGGAAGCAGCGGCAGACCGGAACCACTGGCGTGAAGTTGTCTGCGCCTCATGTGCCACCCGGCACGGAGAGGACTGAGTGAGTGAGAGTGAGTTAGCCACATAGCACAGAAGTGATCGGATCATCATCATCATCATGAAGCACAAGTCTGGAGCCAGACAAAGTGCCAAGCAATATGAAGCAGGAAAAGCAGATCGGATGGCAGTTACGCAGTCTATACTTGGTGCCGGTATAATATTGTGCATGATAATCATGATGATAAAATTTTAATTTCTAGCAAAGCCGTAGCAGCAAGTGCAGTAATACGAATAACACATGGTGGGATCAAGGAAGCTCGCTTGATCTCGATCTAAAATCAGATTCTCGCAAAAAATTATTACAATTAAAAGCGAAAACGAAAAGGAAAAATAAGAAAAGCACGTACATCCAAGCGATACACCGTTCCAAGAAGGTTGACTAAATTGACATCGTCACCGAGAAACGCTTTATACTTTTTGGTCAACTTAGCCTCCCCGTGAGAAGAATCAGTTGATTGTGAGATTTCGGAAACAGACATAGAATCCGCATCATCGGTATTCGAATGCTGTGTGGCGTAAGCGCGAAAAAGATCGCAAATATTTTTTCTGGAATATCTGAGGGACGAAGAACTGCGCCACATGTTTCGGGATATTGAAAGGATCATTACGAAAAGAGCTGGTCTGCTAAAAAGGGCAGTGAAGATAAACTGGGATAATACAAAAACCAATGTTCGAGATAAACAAAAGCGAAAACCTAGTACACATATAGTCAATATAATGAATGTATAAACCAGGCAAAAAGCCGCACAGTCATAGACTGCACGTGGATTAAGATTCTGCCAGGTTGTCCAGGATCAGACAGTTATTAAAAAGGAAAATAGCAATGAAAGTGAGTCTAGCGTATTTCCGCATGCAACTCACAACTGGTGGTCTATATTATAAACAGCAGTCTAAACACAATGCATATGGACAATTGTTAAGGTACACATGTATACCTGCGTTAATATTATGCGATGAAGCCTGGGCCGTGTAAACTTACCAGAAAGGCAGACAAGGGGTGGATCGTTCGCCACTGATAAAGTTGACGCAACGGGTCGATAGTAAAATATAGTTTCAGACTTCGAACATCAGTTTGATTAATCCTTGATTCAAGTGTTTGAGCAAGTTAGCGGACTTGATGGAGCATTGGAAAAGATGGGCAAACATCTAGGATCGATGTTAATTCTCGGAGGAGTAGTGAGTGGATATCGTTTCGACCGGGACTGTACATCATGCTTCTCGGAAAATCAAGTTACTTTACTTTTGTGCGACTATCTCCTACTGGACGATGAGTCGGCTTCAATGAAGAGTCTTGGGAATTTGGGTACAAAGCGGCGTCCCCAGCACATTTCGGCGTTTGTTCGAGTCAGCTTCTCTAGCCTTTTCACCACCAAGTGCGACCTGCAAGGTATGGTATGGTATGAAAGCACAAACCTGATCCAGGCAAAGTGCCGCACAGTCAGGGACTGCACGTGGGCTAAGATACTGTCAGGTTGCCCAGGCCTAGACAGATATGAGGGGGGAAAATGGAAATAGAAATGGTAGTGAGACTCCAGCGTGTACTCGCATGCAGCTCACTACCGTTGGCCAATCAATTTAGCACGATGTTAGCCGCACAGCACAGAAATGCTGCACGATTGCACATCCGTGCATGACAGCAGGGAGTTGCCAGAAAGAGGTGGCAGTATGTTTAATTTCTCCAAATTCTATGAGTTCACAATTTATTTTTCTTTTTTATTGATAGAAGCAGAAGGAGCAATTCCTGCGTGAGCTTCACCACTGACTTCTCCGAACGATGGATACACCAAAACAGGGAGTATCGGGGGATACAACCAGAACGGCTTATCATTGTCCACCCAATTGACTGGAGTCCAAATAAGCCTTAAACCTCACTTCTGAATGCAACGACACAGCATCTTGCAGCAATGCACACACTGTGTGGCGTTAACACTGAGGGAATTCCCCGCCACCTGGACCGGAATCTTATCAACCAGTGTTGACAAGAGTTGGCTCTTATTTAGGTTCAGTGGTAGATCCCACTGGTATGACCAGTTTATGACCCGCTCAAGGTCGTGCATCAAGGTCTCTTCATCCTTTGATCCGATGAATTTCACATCATCCGCGAAAATGGAGCGTGGGCACTTCAATTCAGAGGACAAGTCATTGATGAAAATCAGGAATAGAAAAGGGCCAAGTGCCGAACCTTGGGGTACACCACTGATCACGTCGGTTTCATTCGACAGCGTAGATCCTACTCTCACTCGGAATATCCTACCTGTAAGGAAGGCCTTTATCCAAGCAAGTAGACTACCCCCGTATGCCTTTGGCTGCAAGCTTAATATCTAGAAGGCGGTGATTTACGGAATCAAAAGCCTTGCTGAAGTCTAGGTAGAGGGTTTCGACAGGCTCTCCTTCATTCATCCTTTTAGTGGCAGTATTGAGAAAGCTAAGAAGGTTAGTCAGGCAGGATCTACCCTTAAGAAATCCATGCTGAGTTACACTCAACAAAGAATGCCGAAAAGATGCTGACAGATTTTGTCACGCAGCAGTTTTTCCATTACTTTCGAGACGATGCTGGTCAGGCTGACCGGTCTATAGTTACCAACAGTTGACCTGCAACCACCCTTGTGTATTGGCAAAACTATGACTTCCCTCCACTTACTGTGAACAACTCATAGTTGCAGGCATGGATTAAAGAGCTGGCAAAACGATTCGGTAAGCACTGGGGCAAGATTTTTAAGTATAATTGAGTAGATGCCGTCCGGTCCCTTAGATTTGTTGACCAGAACATGAATAAGTGCGTCAAACACCTCAGCCTCATTGAAGGACAACCCATCTAATACATGGACACCAGGTGTCAGGTTAAGCAGACCTGACGGTGCGCTTGAAGAATTATCCCGTTGTTGAACGCTACTAAAAAACCCTGAGAAGGCAGTCGCCTTAGACAGGTCGGTATCGGCAACTTTTCCGTCCTCCAATTTCAAATCCCCTATGTTTTCCTTTTGACTGTGCGTAGCTATAAAACATTTTCGGGTTGGATTTAGCATCCCTAGCTAGAGATGACTCAAAATCCTGTTTGAGCACACGATGTAATTTAACTCAGGTATTCCGAGCGGTTTTGTAGCGGGCCCAAGAACCAGAAGTAAGGGATAGCTTATATTGCCGCCATAGACGATCCCGTTTACGGGTAAACCTACGGACCCGAGGAGACCACCAGGGTGGCCTTCGATGCCTTTTCACACACTGCAGCGGAGCGTGCTTGTCTTGTAACTCGTTTAGATACTTATCTGTCTAGGCCTGGGCAACCTGACAGTATCTTAGCCCACGTGCAGTCTCTGACTGTGCGGCACTTTGCCTGGATCAGGCTGTAACGTTGTAGAATCTGATCCGAATTGAGTTCAAAAGGAAGTCACGTTAGTATAGAATAAGTAACGCTTTACTTATCTAGAACGAGAGTACATGAGCTGAAATGTAAATATGAAAGTTTAGTAACTGTATGCAAAAGGTGTATATCACAAACAAGTAACAATCATGACATTCACCCCGGCTTTGTTTTGAGTCAGCTCGTACGATTGAAGGCCAAATTAATTTTAGGCTTCACGATTTCTCAGATCGTAGGGGCGAACCCGTTGCTGCTTTTCTAGTAGTTCCGGGTAAGTAGGGATAAGGGCTTCATGCGATGACATCGGCAACATCTCCACTGATCGGGAATTATTGTTGTGGTCTTCCTGTGTTACATCCGAGGTCCTTTGTTCGATGTTTGTATCCGAGTCAGGATGATCACAAGGGTCTGTTGTCGTTTCCCGAACTGTTGGGGCTAAACGGCGGAGTGATACAGTTTCCGTTCTGCCATCTTGATGAGCAATACGAGCGTAATGAGGGTTACAACTCAGAAGCTCCACTTCTTCCACCAACGGTTGATACTTAGATGACCGATCGCATCGCTGCAGGAGGACCGAACCTGGCGTAGTTAGCCAAGAAGGCAGAGAGGTCCCAGAACAAGAGCGTCGAGCATATTGAAACATGCGTTCATGAGGTGTGTGGTTCGTAGATGTGCACAGCAATGACCGGAGGCTGTGTAGAGCATCAGGTAAAGCAGTCTCCCAACGAGTTATCGGTAAATTATGAGTTTTCAGAGCAAGGCTGATTGCTTTCCAAAGTGTGCCATTGAGACGTTCTACCTGGCCGTTGCCTTGTGGATTATATGCTGATGTGTGACTCATGGCGATTCCTTTCTCAGTCAGAAAGTTTTTGAGTTCAGAAGACAAGAATGACGAACCCCTGTCAGAGTGGATATAGGCAGGCATCCCGAACAATGTGAAAAGTTGTGTGAGACAGCCAATCACAGTAGCTGATGATATATCCGCACATGGAAAGGCAAAAGGAAATCGAGAGAATTCGTCTATTAATGTTAACAAATATCGATTTCGAGTACTTGAAGGTAAAGGACCTTTGAAATCTATACTTAGACGCTCGAAAGGCTGTGTGGCTTTAATGAGGGTACCGGAAGACCTGAAAAACCTTGGCTTTAGTTCAGCACACACTCTGCAATTGGCAATGACTCGTTTGACATCGTCTACCGAATAAGGAAGATTTTTGCACCGGACAAAATGAAACATTCGGGTGATTCCTGGATGGCAGAGTGAGGTGTGCAGCTCCTTCAGTTGTTCAGGGTTAGTAATGGACGCACAGATGTTACGTGATAAAGTGTCCGCAACATGGTTTTCTTTACCCGGTCGATACACAACATCATACTTGTATTCGGAAAGCTCGATTTTCCAGCGCTGTATCTTATCGTTTTTGATTTTACTCTTTTGGCTGCCACCATACATAAATGCAACCGAGCGCTGGTCAGTGACCAGTTTAAATGGTCTACCAAGTAGATAGTGCCTCCATTTCCTGATGGATTCAACAATGGCGTATGCCTCCTTCTCTACAGCCGAGTGATTTTTTTCGCTAGGATTGAGTGTCCTCGAGAAAAAGGCAATGGGTTTATGGTTTTGGCTAAGAGAAGCGGCAATGGCGACATCAGAAGCATCTGTTTCGATGACCAATGGTTCATTATAGTCTATCGTAATAAGTATGGCACATTCAAGTTCGCTTTTCAGATTTTCAAAGGTTGAATGGACGTCGTCAGGTAGAGGGAATGTTTTGTTTTTGACCAGTTTATTTATTTTGTCAGAAAACGTAGGTATCCAATGAGAGTAGTAAGCAAACATTCCAATCACGCGTTGCAATTCTTTAGCGTTACGTGGGGGTGGTAGTTTACGAATAGGTTCCATACGTTCTGGGTCAGGTCTAATCACACCTTTGGAAACCTTGTAACCCAAGAGACAGATCTCCTTGGCGGCGGTGACAGTCTTACTATCATTAAGTGTTATTCCATACTTCCTTGTAGCTTTCATGAACGACTCGAAATGAGCATCATGCTCCTCCTGAGTGTTACCACAAACCGTGACATTGTCTATGTAGGCATATGTGTTTTTCAAATTTTCGGACTTAATGTTGTAGAATCTGATCCGAATTGAGTTCAAAAGGAAGTCACGTTAGTATAGAATAAGTAACGCTTTACTTATCTAGAACGAGAGTACATGAGCTGAAATGTAAATATGAAAGTTTAGTAACTGTATGCAAAAGGTGTACATCACAAACAAGTAACAATCATGACACAGGCTTGTGCTTTCATACCATAGATACTTAGAAATTCTATCCCAGTTTTCATTTACATTTGAATCGCTAGATAACTGAGGGGAAGATTTTGAAGTCTGCAAGAGTAAACCCCAGTCTACAAGCCTAAAATTGCGTCTAGGACGAGAGAAAGGTTTGCGAAAACGCAATATCGCTTCGAAGCTTATCATTACGTGATCACTTTTGCCGAGCGGCGGTAGGTACTTTAAATGACTAATGGCTTCTAGCTGGGACGACAATACCAAGTCAAGAGTAGATGGAGTGCATCCATGGCGAAACCTTGTAGGATCATTGACATGCTGGTGCAGCGCATGATTATGGAGCCATTCGAGAAAGGTGTCAGATTGCTGGGTGACTAGACCAGTGGGGACAGGCCAATCTGTCTTGGAGGTTGAAATCACCCAAGATAAGTACATTGTGAGCTGAGTGAAACAAACCGTCTAGTGTCTCAATAAGCTGTGTAAACTCCTGTATGGATGCACTGGGAGTGACGTAGACACATGCAATTGCGAGCGATGACTTGTAGCAAGTCAGGATACTCGTAACAACTTGGACGTTTTCAATGGCTAGAGATATCCCTGTACCCATGTTGTGCAAACCATACTCCAAGAGCAGTGCAACGCCACCGCCTCTCCTATCGCATCTTATGAGGAGATACTGTTCACTAATGTTTACCGGCACCTCATCAATCGCAGACAGCCAGGTCTTAGAAAGCGCAATAACCCTTGGGTGTAACTGAGCCACGCAGAGAGAAAGTTCAGTCCACTTATTCCTGATGCTGCATACATTTGCATACAATAATTGGGCACTGGTTACTCGTGGTTCTGAAACTAGTCCTGTTTGGCCCTCGGTCGAAGCACCCGAGGGAGCTGCACGTTTTTTGGCGTGCTACTTAGAGCAGGAGCATCAGTTTCGACAGCCTCTTGCGTTAACGTAACGGACCGTTGCCTGACAATTGAGACCGCATCCATAGAAGAGAAGCAACTACTGGAGTCATCTTCTCAGGTGCCATCGTCAGTTGCGCTAAGACAATCACTGTCATCTGGGCCGGACAGCAAGACTAGTGGCAAAGTGCTGTTCGGTATGCCCGTCTGTGACTGAATAGCGTTTTGCGGGTTAAGAATGACCGATGTTCTCATTGCTAAGTTTCTCCTATTGGAATCAGAAGAATTTTGATGATTCCGGGATGGAGGGTTGTCGGGCTTCACCTGAAGTTTATCTAGCGTTGAGATTGCGATATACTCAGCCCTAGCCAGGAATGCATCCCGATCCGTTTGATAATTAAATTCAACCAGGATTGGTCGAGGGCAGTTACCCATCCTCCATCTTCCTACTCGGTGGATTCGCACTGTGGAGTAGAAGGCTTCATATCCACCATTCGGAGAAGATCGTTTATACACCTACGATCAAGATCTCTGCGAGACTTAGATTCCTTAATAAACGGTTCCGCTCGGTTAAAAACTAGTACATTTCTAGTTCTAGATTTCGGAGCAGAGGAATTGCTGTGCAGTGTTTCGATTTGCTGACGCAAACCATTCAATTCCTGAATAATTTGCTCCAGCACAGGCGAACTGGCATCAATTGAATGTTGCCGTTTTTGTGTACTAACCTTGCTGGCTTTAGTACCCTTCTTGGAGGTTCCAGCTACATTGGCCACCTTGGGAGTGGCAGATTGCCTGGGTGGACGGGTTACCTGACTAACTTGTTCGACTTTCCCCTCGGCTGCAGGTAATCTAGATTTTTTATTTGCACGTTTTTTCAAAGTTCTCCTTACATTGGCCTCCTTGGGAGGATGGTGTAACTCGTTAACTTTGTCAACTTCCGCCTTGACTGCAGTTGTCGCACAAAACAGATGCATAGGTTTGAGTGGGTACGACGTTAGACGGGCTAGACGAAATTTCACTATTTTGAGGTTTTACAATAATAAAAGCAGAGTCACTGGCAGCCTTATGGCAGGAGCCGCAATACCACTGTAACCAGCGGTACTTTGCGTAAATCCCATAGTGAGATTTATGTATGCTAGAGCAGCTAGGTTGAGCCCAACGCTTGCACGCTGTGCACTCAATGCCCCTGGCCACTTTTTGCAGCAATTGCCGTTGAGGCAAACATTAATTGTACTCATCTTACGGCGAGAAATATAAGTAACGATAATGTACCGAAAAAAATAAGACGGATTCAATCACAAGCGTAATTAATCAGCACGAAATATAATGGACGATTTGGTTTTTATAAAATAGTAAATAGTTAGTCTATTTTACAGTAATTTCACAGAATAGCGAAAATGCGTAATAATTTTTAGCAGAGCGTGGAAAATACAACCAAGTTTAACGTACCGCGAATCAATAGGTGAGGAGAGACATTAGTGCGTTCCAACGACAACTATTAAAGAACAACAAGAACAGGAACAACTATAAAATAACGGATAAAAAATTTGCACAGTTCAGTTCAGTTGCACAGGACAGTAAGTGGCGAACGAGCCAATCGAGCGTCCAGAATTTCTTTCGGTGGAAAGCTGCAGAGAAGCAACCACCACTGCCAAAGCGTTTATTCTTATTGTGGTTTGGATATCCTCGACGATCGCGATGCCAAGGGATTATCCAGGTTGTATTAAGGAAGCACCACGTAATGAATGATGCTGGAAAGATAAGAATAATTTCTCCTCACCAGTACGGTGAGGGGTCAGCTAAAGAAGAGCTGTGTTTTAAACAAACAGAACTTTAGCATTTACTTACTTACCAAACAACGATAAAAATGGTGACCAACCTAATCTTGCATAAAAATTAGGGGGAGAATTCAGGAAAAAGCTTACCCCAGATGCGGTCCAAACCCTGCTTAAAACTTGCGACAAAACTGCATGATATAAGTTCTTCTGGAAGCCGGTTCCAGAAATTCACCACCCTGAGGCTGAAAAAGTTTTTCCTGGAGTCTAGTCTATATCGCTCCTTGAATGAAATGAATGAATGCACAAGCCTGATCCAGGCAAAGTGCCGTACAGTCAGAGACTGCACGTGGGCTGAGATACTGTCAGGTTGCCCAGGCCTAAACAGATATGAGAATGAAAATAGAAATGGTAGTGAGACTCCAGCATGATTCAGCATGCAGCTCACCACCGATGGCCAATCAATTTAGCACGATGTTAGCCGTACAGCACAGAAGTACTGTACGATTGCACATCCTTAGCAAATTTGCGTGAATGACCCGGGTGCCCAGCTCAGGACTTAAGGCAAAGAAGTCGGTCATGATAACGCCACTTAACCCCTTCAAGATCCTAAAGGTTTCAATTAAGTCACCTCCCAAACGACGGCGCGTAAGTTAAAAAAGATCTAGGGACTTTAGGCGTGCAGCGTAAGGTTTCCCTTGCTGACCATCAATCATGCGAGTTGCGAGACACTGTACGCTTTCGAGTTGAACGATATCCTTCTTGTAGTAAGGGCACTACGCCTGGACACAATATTCTAAATGCGGCCTAACTAATGCCTTGTAAAGGGGCAGGAATACATCGGGTCTTCTGCTGGATAACACGGATCTCAGCCGAAAGAGAACTTTGCGAGCACGTTGAGCTGCCGCGGAGCATTGGTTCTCCCATTTGAAGTCTGTCCTAACTAGTACTCCTAAATCCTTAACGCGCTTACAGTGAGAGAATTGCCCGACACCTGAACTGAAATCATATCAACCAGTGCTGACAAGAGTTGGTTCTTATTAAGGTTAAGTGGGAGGTCCCACTGGTGTGACCAGTTTATGACCCGTTCAAGGTCGTGCATCAAGGTATCTTTGTCCGTTGATCCGATGAATTTCACATCATCCGCAAAAATGGAGCATGGGCACTTCATGGCAGAGTACGAAGTACCGAACCTTGGGGTACACCACTGATCACGTCGGTTTCATTCGACAGCGTAGATCCTACCCTAACTCGGAATGTCCTACCTGTTAGGAAGGCCTTTATCCAAGCAAGTAGACTACCCCGAATGCCTTTTGCTGCTAGCTTAATCTCTAGAAGGCGGTGGTTTACGGAATCAAAAGCCTTGCTGAAGTCTAGGTAGAGGGCTTCGACAGGCTTCCCTTCATCCATCCTTTTAGTGGCAGTATTGAGAAAACTAAGAAGGTTAGTCAGGCAGGATCTACCCTTAAGAAATCCATGCTGAGTTACACTCAGTAGAGAATGCCGACAAAGATGCTGACAGATTTTGTCACGCAGCAGCTTTTCCATTACTTTCGAGACGATGCTAGTCAGGCTGACAGTTTTATAGTTACCAACAGTTGAGCTGCAACCATTCTTGTGTATTAGCACGATTATAGCTTCTTTCCACTCAATGAGAACCACTCCCATGTTCGAGCATGAATTGAAAAGCTTGCATAATGATTCTGTAAGCACTAGGGCAAGATTCTTTATCATAATCGAGTGGATACCGTCTGGTCCCTCAGCTTTGTTGACGCGAACATGGAAAGGTGCTTCATACACCTCGGATTCCATGAAGGACAACTCATCTAGTGCAGGAGCGCCAGGTAGTAGATTAAACGAGCTAGACGGGCAATTGAAAAATTATCACGTCTCTGAACGCCACTGTAGAACCTAGAGAAGGCACTCGCCTTAGGCAGGTCGGTATCGGCTAATTTTCCGTCCTCCAGATTTAAATCTCCAATGTTTTCCCTGGTTTTTCCTTTCGATTGAGCGTAGCTATAAAATCTTTTGGGATTGGATTTAGCATCCCTAGCTAAGGATAACTCAAACTCCTGTTTGAGCAAACGCTGTATTTTAACGCAAGAGTTCCGAGTGGTTTTGTATCGGACCCAAGAACCAGAAGTAAGAGATAGCTTATATTGCCGCCATAAACGATCTCGTTTACGGGTAGACCGACGAACTCGAGGAGTCCACCAGGGCGGCCTATGATGCTTTTTCACGACTTGCAGCGGAGCGTGCTTGTCTTGTAACTCCTTAAGATACTTACAAATTCTATCCCAGTTTTCACTTACATTAAAATCGTTAAAGAACTGAATGAAAGATTTTGGAGTCTGTAGAAGAAAATCCCAGACTACAAGTCTAAAATTTCGTCTAAGGCGAGCAGTAGGTTTGTGAAACCGCAGTACCGCTTCGAACCTAATCATTACGTGATCGCTTTTGCCGAGCGGTGGTAGGTATTTTAAGAATCTAACGGCTTCGGGCTATTATTATTACTACACAAGTCTTTACAGACGATGCGCCAACAAGTATACCATGAAGTGGGTACATGATGAAAGAAAAATGTGGGTTTCATGGTTCTTGTTGAAGGCGACATGCTACCCGGTTGCCGAGGCCGAAGTAGGGGGTTAGCGCCGAGACTGGACCTTGACGTAGTGCAGCGGCTTTCGTGCCTCGATGATCCATTGAGCTATACTGGGTGATGTCTTCGTGGCATCTTCAGAGTTACTCATACCAGGTTGGTCAATGGTGAGAAGCCAGACAAACACAGTCTCCTTGTCCCTCGCGGACATGGTATACCAGAAGAGGCGTATGAATCCGCAAGGATCACCGGCTCGACTGGTTGGGATGATGTCGGGAGTCCCTGCTTGGTCTCTACCTCGCGAATGGCTTGTGAACTGTACCTACAGTATCCGGCCCCGATAGGTGCGATCCTTAATCTCGCTCCGCTGCCTTGCGGGTTAGGCTTTCGGGCCAAAGGCTTGAGGTGGGAGTCCTCAAGATCAACTCCTCTACTTCGGCCTGGGCAACCGGGTAGTATCACGCCCACACCCAAAAACCGGGTGGCACTTTTTCATTTTCAAATGATTGTGTAAAAAATAAAATAATTACGGATAGCAGATGTCCTTAAAGCGAGGTTTCTCCTATGTGGAGCGGAAGGGTTTGTCTAATATGAGATGAAGGGTGTTCTGTCTTAACCTGAATCTTGTCTAGAGTTGTTGTGGCGATGTATTCAGCCCTAGACAATAACGCATCCCGATCCGCCTGGTATTTGAATTCTACCAGTATTGGCCTAGGGCGGTTATCCATCTTCCATCTCCCTACACGGTGAACTCGCACCGTGGGAGTAGAAGGCTTCAGACCTACCATCCGGATAAGATCGCTAATACATCTGCGATCAAAATCTCTCCGACTTTTCGATTCCCTAATAAAAGTCTGCTCGGTTAAAAACTAGAACATTTCGGGTTCTAGTTTTTGAAGAATAATAAGTGCCGTTGAGTGGGCAAACCGTTTAATTCCTGGATAATTTTATCCCTTGAGCCAGCAACATTTTTTGCTTCCATTGAGTTTTTACCTTGACGTTTTTTTCAGAGTTTGGGCTACGCTTCGAAGAGGAAGCTTGCTCTGAAGGACTAGTTAACCTACGTCTACATTATCAGGGGATGCCCTTTTTTTCTTTTTGATAGCACGCTTTCTTGAAGTCTACCTTAGGAGAGGTAGCTTGCTTGGAAGAACATTGCAGCCGGCTAGATTTGTGCGCTATAGCGTTGCCTGCTGTAGTCTCAGAACTTATATTTGCTCTCATCACAGATGCATACGTTTGGGCGGCTGCAAAATCTGACGAGCTTCGCGACGTCACGCTAATCCTTGGTCTTTGACAAGCGGCGTCAGTGGCAGCCTCGTGACAGCCGGTACAATACCACCGCAAACAGCGGTATTTTGCATAAATCCCGTAGTGAGATTTATGTATGCCTGAGCAGCTAGGGTGAGCCCAACGCTTGCAAGCTGTGCACTCGATGCCCTCAGCCACCATTTTGCCACATTTTCCGTTAAGGCAGGTATTTTTTGAACTCATATCTATCGGTAAAAGGTGAGTAATGATAGTTCAGTAGAAAAATAGAAGCTGATTTTATTACTGGCGTAATAAATCAGAAAAATATCAATGATATAGTAAAATTGTTATTCTATTTTACTGCAAATTCAAGGAATAGCAAAAATTCGTAATGATATTTATCGGAGCGTGGGAAATACAATCAAGTTGAACGTACCGCGCAAATTTGTTCAGGACAGTAAGTGGCGAACGAGCTAATCGAGCGTCCAGAATATCCTTCGGTGGAAAGCTGCAGAGAAGCAACCACCGCTGCCAAAGCGTTCATTCTTATTATGGTTTGGATATCCTCGACGATCGCGATGCCAAGGGATTATCCGGGTTGTATTTAAGAAGCACCACGTAATGAATGATGCTGGAAAGATAGGAATAATTTCTCCTCACAAGTACGGTGAGGGGTCAGCTAAAGAAGAGTTGTGTATTAAACAAACATAACTTTAGCATTTACTTACTTACCAAACAACGATAAAAATGGTGAACAACCTAATCTTGCATAAAAATTAGGGGGAGAATTCAGAAAAAAGCTTACCCCAGATGCGGTCCAAAGCCTGCTTAAAACTGCATGGTATAAGTTCTTCTGGAAGCTGGTTCCAGAAATTTACCACCCTGAGGCTGAAAAAGTTTTTCCTGGAGTATAGTCTATATCGCTCCTTAGCAAGTTTGTGTGAATGACCCGGGTGCCCAGCTCAGGACTTAAGGCAAAGAAGTCGGTCATGATAACGCCACTTAACCCCTTCAAGATCCTAAAGGTTTCAATCAAGTCACCTCCCAAACGACGGCGCGTAAGTTAAAAAAGATCTAGGGACTTTAGGCGTGCAGCGTAAGGTTTCCCTCGCTGACCCTCAATCATGCGAGTTGCGAGACGCTGTACGCTTTCGAGTTGAACGATATCCTTCTTGTAGTAAGGGCACACACGCCTGGACACAATATTCTAAATGCGGCCCTAACTAATGCCTTGTAAGGGGGCAGGAATACCTCGGGTCTTCTGCTGGATAACACGGATCTCAGCCGAAAGAGAACTTTGCGAGCACGTTGAGCTGCAGCGGCGCATTGGTCCTCCCATTTGAAGTCCGTCCTAACTAGTACTCCTAAATCCTTAACACGCTGTGTGGCGCTTACAGTGAGAGAATTGCCCGACACCTGAACTGAAATCTTATCAACCAGTGCTGACAAGAGTTGGTCTTATTAAGGTTAAGTGGGAGGTCCCACTGGTGTGACCAGTTTATGACCCGTTCAAGGTCGTGCATCAAGGTATCTTTGTCCGTTGATCCGATGAATTTCACATCATCCGCAAAAATGAAGCATGGGCACTTCAATGCAGAGGACAAGTCATCGATGAAAATCAGGAATAGAAGAGGACGAAGTACCGAACCTTGGGGTACACCACTGATCACGTCGGTTTCATTCGACAGCGTAGATCCTACCCTAACTCGGAATGTCCTACCTGTTAGGAAGGCCTTTATCCAAGCAAGTAGACTACCCCGAATGCCTTTTGCTGCTAGCTTAATCTCTAGAAGGCGGTGGTTTACGGAATCAAAAGCCTTGCTGAAGTCTAGGTAGAGGGCTTCGACAGGCTTCCCTTCATCCATCCTTTTAGTGGCAGTATTGAGAAAACTAAGAAGGTTAGTCAGGCAGGATCTACCCTTAAGAAATCCATGCTGAGTTACACTCAGTAGAGAATGCCGACAAAGATGCTGACAGATTTTGTCACGCAGCAGCTTTTCCATTACTTTCGAGACGATGCTAGTCAGGCTGACAGTTTTATAGTTACCAACAGTTGAGCTGCAACCATTCTTGTGTATTAGCACGATTATAGCTTCTTTCCACTCAATGAGAACCACTCCCATGTTCGAGCATGAATTGAAAAGCTTGCATAATGATTCTGTAAGCACTAGGGCAAGATTCTTTATCATAATCGAGTGGATACCGTCTGGTCCCTCAGCTTTGTTGACGCGAACATGGAAAGGTGCTTCATACACCTCGGATTCCATGAAGGACAACTCATCTAGTGCAGGAGCGCCAGGTAGTAGATTAAACGAGCTAGACGGGCAATTGAAAAATTATCACGTCTCTGAACGCCACTGTAGAACCTAGAGAAGGCACTCGCCTTAGCAGGTCGGTATCGGCTAATTTTCCGTCCTCCAGATTTAAATCTCCAATGTTTTCCCTGGTTTTTCCTTTCGATTGAGCGTAGCTATAAAATCTTTTGGGATTGGATTTAGCATCCCTAGCTAAGGATAACTCAAACTCCTGTTTGAGCAAACGCTGTATTTTAACGCAAGAGTTCCGAGTGGTTTTGTATCGGACCCAAGAACCAGAAGTAAGAGATAGCTTATATTGCCGCCATAAACGATCTCGTTTACGGGTAGACCGACGAACTCGAGGAGTCCACCAGGGCGGCCTATGATGCTTTTTCACGACTTGCAGCGGAGCGTGCTTGTCTTGTAACTCCTTAAGATACTTACAAATTCTATCCCAGTTTTCACTTACATTAAAATCGTTAAAGAACTGAATGAAAGATTTTGGAGTCTGTAGAAGAAAATCCCAGACTACAAGTCTAAAATTTCGTCTAAGGCGAGCAGTAGGTTTGTGAAACCGCAGTACCGCTTCGAACCTAATCATTACGTGATCGCTTTTGCCGAGCGCTGGTAGGTATTTCAAGAATCTAAAGGCTTCGGGCTAGGACGACTATACTAGGTCGAGAGTGGATGGAGTACATCCATTATGAAACCTCGTGAGATCACTCACATGCTGATGCAGCGCATGATCATGGAGCCATTCGAGAAACATTCCGGATTGCTTGGTGAATAAACCTGCAGAGACGGCTCAATTTATGTCCGGGTGGTTGAAATCACCTAAGATGAGTACGCTGGGAGCTGATTGAAACAACCTGTCGTGCGTCTCAATCAGCTGTGTAATCTCCTGCTGGACTGCACTGGGTCCGACGTAGACACAAGCAATTGTGAGGGCTGACTTGTAGCAAGTTTGCATACTCGTAACAACTTGAACGTTTTCACTGGTTAGGGATATACCCGTTCCTGTATTGTGCAAGCCATACTCTAGGAGAAGTGCGACGCCACCGCCTCTCCTGTCGCCAGGTCTATTGCATCTAATGACGAGATACTGCTCGCTGATGTTTGTTAGCACATCGTCAAGCGCGGACAGCCATGTCTCAGAAAGCGCTATAACCCGGGGGTGCAACTCAGCCACACGAAGAGAGAGGTCAGCCCACTTATTCCTTATGCTGCACACATTAGCGTACAGCACTGGGGCGCTGGTTTTGCGTGCTTCTGAAACTAACCCTGATTGGCCCTCGGTCGAAGCACCCGAGGGAGGTGCACGTTTTTTGGCGTGCTACTTAAAGCAGGAGTATCTGGTTCAACAACCACTTGCATGGATGTTACGGACCGTTGACTGTAGATTGAGGCCGTCTCTACCGAAGAGCAACAACTAGAGAAATTTCCTTGGCTCCCATCTTCATTTTCGATAGGCGCGTCAACGTCGTCTAATCCGGACAGCCAGACCCGTAGCGATGTGCTTTTCGGTAAGATCTTAACGGATTTACTAGCGCTACGGTTTGCATCAGGCTTACGGATAACAGATGTCCTTGAAGCGAGGTTTCTCTTATGTGGAGCAAAAGGGTTTTGTCTAATATGAGATGAAGGGTTGTCTGGCTTAACCTGAATCTTGTCTAGAGTTGTTGTGGCGATGTATTCAGCCCTAGACAATAACGCATCCCGATCCGCTGGTATTTGAATTCTACCAGTATTGGCCTAGGGCGGTTATCCATCTTCCATCTCCCTACACGGTGAACTCGCACCGTGTGAGTAGAAGGCTTCATACATACCATCCGGATAAGATCGCTAATACATCTGCGATCAAAATCTCTCCGACTTTTCGATTCCCTAATAAAAGGCTCCGCTCCGTTAAAAACTAAAACATTTCGGGTTCTAGTTTTTGAAGAAGGTCAGTTCAGTTCAGTTCAGATTGCACAGGACTGTATGTGGCTAACGAGCCAATCGACCGTCTAGATTTCTTTCGGTGGTATGCCACAAGAAAGCATCCACCATTTCAAACAATATCATCACGAATATCTTCTGGTATGAGAGTAATCTGAAATGCAACATTAAAACTCCCCTCACCAAAAGGTGAGGAGAAACATTAGTGTGTTCCAAAGACAACATGAGGATTATAACAACTTTTCCCTCACGGTTTAAAATCAGGAAATAATGAAGTCCACACAGAGTCAAGTCTATTCTTGAAACCCCCTACCGAAGTAAAGTAAACAACTTGTTTAGGAAGTCGATTCCAGTAATTAACTACCATCTTACTAAAGAAGAACTTACGAACATTTGACCTGACATGTCGCTTGGTCAGTTTTAATGGATGGACGCGAGTACCCACACTTGGCGCCAGGGCGTACAATTCACTGGGATGGATAGTACTGGAACCTGACATGATTTTGAAGGTTCCAATCAGGTCCCCACGTAGCCTCTTTCTTTTTAGTGAGAAGAGCTCTAGACTCAGCAATCGTTCCTGATACGACCTACCAGATTGCCCAACAATCATACGAGTAGCTAAACGTTGGACACCTTTCGGCTTGGCAATATCTTTTTCCAAATAAGGTGACCATACTTGAACGCAATACTCGAGATTCGGTCTCACGACCGCTTTGTATTATGGTTCGGAAACCTCTGGGGACCTGCAGGATAAAACTGATCGAAGGCGGAAAATCTCTCTCCTAGCGCGTTGTGCAGCAGCTGCGCATTGATCAGCCCATTTAAAGTCCCCTGAAACTTCTATACCTGAGTCCCTAACTTTCGCCACCCTGTTTATCTCGAGTATACCATCTGGACCAGCAACCTCTAGCTTCCTAATGACTTTAGACAAGAGATAGCTATTAGTGAAGTTAACTGGTAGATCCCATGTAGCAGACCACTTGATGACCTTTTCTATATCCTCAAGAAGATCCTGTTCATCCAGTGATCCGATAATCTTGACATCATCTGCAAAAATATAGCAGGGACACTTAGGCGACGCTGCCAAATCATCGATGAAAATTAGGAAAAGTAGCGGTCCGAGTACGGAACCATGTGGGACTCCACTAACAACTTTTACTTTCGACGAATACATATTACCTATCCTGACACGAAAGAATCTATCGCTTAAGAATCCTATTATATATTTTTCAGAAGACCATTGATACCCATATAACCAAGTTTGTCTGCAAGCAATCTGTGGTTTACCGAATCAAAGGCCTTGCAAAAGTCCAAGTAAAAACTTTAACTTGTTGGCCTTTATCTAGCCCCATGGTGACCTCGCTAAGAAAACATAAGAGGTTTGTTAGGCACGACTTCCCTTTAAGGAAGCCGTGCTGAGCAAAGTTCAGCAACGAGTAATCAACTAGATGGCGACAGATCCTATCCCTGATAAGTTTCTCCAGGATTTTACATAGGATGCTAGTAAGACTTACAGGTCTGTACTTACAAACTGAGGATCGACTGCAACCTTTATGTATCGGGATGACATTAGTCAACTTCCAAATACTCGAAGTATATCCATGTTGTAAGAAAGCGTTAAAATTACGACTCACAGGATCTGCTAATATTGATGCCAGTTCAGTTGGCACAGGGCTGTAAACGGCTGATAAGTAAAATCGAGGGTCCAGAAGGAACCTCACCAGCGCTCACCACTGCCGAAGTTGGTTCATTCTTTACTGGTATCCTCGTCGTATGCGATGATACGTCCGGTGTTTTCCAGGCCATCCTTCGGTCCCAGTATTTTTAGCTGCAACTGAGAAAAATGGAAAGGGTTCCTCTTCACCAAGCCGGTAAGAGGTTAGTTATGGCAAATTGGTGCGTACATTTAAAACATGACGGATAAAACGAGGCATTATATAACAGGATTTTTTGTTTTTTGTTCAAGTTCAATGTAGCTAAAAGCCAATCTTGCGTCCAGATTTCATTCCACGATAGGTGGTTGAGAACCCGACAATTCGATACTAAGTATACAGTTCGCGCGGTTCCCACGTACTCGTTACCGCATATCTGGAAAGTAAGGTAGGGTTTCTCGTCACCAGCACGCTGAGAGGCCATTGATTCAGGAAACAATGCAATAATATGCGTGAACAATTTATGATGTATGAAATCACTAGCCTTATAGAGGTAAAGCGCAGCACAATCATAGATCGCAAGTGGGCTAAGATGTTCTCAGGTTGCTCAGGCCTAGAGAGGTATGAGAAGGAAAATGTAACAATAAGTTTTTTTGTGTTTTTTGTACATTTCAACGTTTCTTTATTAGAAAATATGCGGAAATATAATAGGCTATTTAGCGTATAATTCCATTTAAAAGCTTGACACGTTGGAAAGTTAAACTAAACCATCTGAGAGCGTATTCCAGGAGTTGACCACATGGTTGCTGATAAAGTGCCAACGTACCAGCATCCTAGGTCTACCCCTAAGTAGTTACATAGAATTACCCCTCGTATATCTTTTGGGGGGCAAGTTTGAGTTATTTAGTAATATTATCACCCGTGACACCATTTAATTTTTTTATTCTGGGAAATCCAAGGCATGTTAAACATGATAAATAATTTCCAAAATCTTTGTACAATCAGATTATAGTATGTACAATTGCAAAAACAATTTGTTTAAGGTCATTTGTTTCAGCGGAATTTAACGTTCAATAAATATAAAGGTAACGGTATTTAAAGTTGTTTCCAGGCAATCGATACGTGATCTGATATAGTACGAAAACACAGCTATTGCAAGGAGAGGTCTAGAATGTTTTCGGCAACACTGATGATCAATGGATAAGGTCCATCAAAGATGCGCGAAGAATCTCTATTGTTGATGTTCCAAATTCTTTCATTCTGATTGTTGTAAATAGATTGATCTTTTCTGACCATGAGCCGTTTTTTTGTCCGCTAGGCGAAGGTGGTTTATTCCATTAGTTTGAGGTCTGGTGCCAGTTTCATTTTAGTGCGGATTGATTATTTTGCTGTGGAGGAAAAAACTTAGAAGCGAGAGAATATTGTTACGAACGTTATGAATGTTTATTTAATATCAATAACCAGGAATGCCATTAATATATAAATTATCAGGTAGTACATTTGAATTGCGAAGATTGCGAATTTTTTCAAAGGTAAGAAATGAAGCCAGATGTTATTTGAATTCATTTAAAGAGAAACTGAGTCTTATATATTTTGGAAGAAGATTCCACAGTTTAGCATATTTAGTCAAGAAAAAACTGTTCCTTACTTAAGTACGAAACCTTGGTAACTTGACAGTTTTTTCACTGTTTCTTAAGCTATATATAAAATCATGCCGTATATGAATATTCGAACGTATTTCCATATTATCCGTTGACAGTATTTTAAAGAATAAGATGAGGTTATGCTCAAGTCTGCGAAATCATGAAGGATCGAGTTTTAGTTGTATACATCTTTCTCTATAAGATTGTTTGTTGGTATAGCCGATTATTGATTTTGAGAAAGTACGTTGTATCTTTTCTAAAACTATGCTATCGGTTTTATTTATATTAGTATATATTATGTTACCATAGTCAAAGATAGGAATGGTGAATAATTTATACATTTCTAGTTTACAATGAGGTTGAATTATAGATCTGTGTATAGTTTTCATACTTTGTCTGGCTTTAGTAATAAGGTGGCGTATCTGTTCGTTGAAAGTGAGTGATGAAGAATATCAAAATCCTGAATCACGCGTGCTGAAAATCATTTGAATTGCGTTATTGTTTAGAAGCATTGAGTTATTTTGTATCGTGCATCTTATAGGCATAAAATTAGATTTTGCTGTTGAGAACGTTAGACCATTATTTTTCGCCCAATCTGCAAGTGCAGCTAAATCATTGTTTAGTCGGGATATATAAGTTTGCGCTTGATTAGCTAGGAAAGTGATGACAACTTTCATGTCATCAGCGAATAAGAACAGTTTGCTATGCGAAATGACGTTATGTATGTCATTTATATATATAAGAAATAGTAAGGGGCCTAAAACGCTACCTTGAATCACCCCACTGGGAATAGGTAGGCTGCGTGATCTACGGCAATTAACTTCAACAGAGTAAGTGCGATCAGTAAGAAAAGAGGTTAACCAGGAAAGAAGATTACCACCGATATCATATGATTCAAGTTTCGACAATAATAACTTATGAGGGACTGTATCAAATGCTTTAGTTATGTCTAGGAAGATAACTACAACTGCCAAACCTTCCTCAATCGATGTAGTAATATAGTCAAGGTATTCAAGCTGACATGCTATGCATGATTTTTTATTTAGGAAGCTATGTTGAGCTTTCGAGAAGAAACTTGAAGATAAGTGATTTAAGATAGCTTTTTTTATTATTTTTTCAAGTAATCTAGATAGTATTGCTGTGTGGTTAATTGGGCGATAATTTGATACCGTGTGCTTCGAGCCAGATTTATGTCTGGGTGTAACGACAGAGTGTTTCCATTCTAAAAAGAAGATTCCAGATTCGATTGAAGTGTTAAATAAGTTCAGTAGAAGAAGTTTGAAATCGTCACCACCCATTCTGCAAACGGCGGGTGGAATGCCTGTTATGTCTGGCTTGAGACTGAACGTAGTTTGCTTGCAGACTTCTTTAATGTCATTCAGATTTATGCATATAGTGTTCAATACACTAGGTGACCGATATGTTCCAGTCATATCTTTATAGATAGAAATATTGTGAGTAATATTAAAATATTTCGAAAATTCTTCGCAGATTGTAATAGGGTCTGTAATTCTTATTTCTGCCGAATTATGAGTTCGATCCTGAATAATAAAATCTACTTTGCTGGTTGAGTTCACAGATCGTGATTCAAATAACCTGCTAAGTGATTTTAGTTTTTCACAACTGTTCAGTGCTCTATTTTCCGAAGCAATCAATGTGTGGTCTAGAATGAGTTTGTGGTCACTCAATAGTTCATACGAACGTGAACGAGCAAAAATGTCGTTATTGGTAATTGCAACTGTAGACCACTCTTTTATTTTCTCGTCCATTTTCTCGAGCCTAGTTCGTTTTATGCGTTTGCTAGAACTGTTCGCTTTATCGATTAAACCTATAATTTTCGAATGGAATGTCAAGGATATAGTTGGAAAATCATGTGAAAGAAAGAAATGAGACCAATATTCAATTCTTATAAGTGTTAAAAGTGAGTTCCAATCGATGAAACGGTGAAGAGTCTTGACCTCATTGGTAGCTTTGCAAGTGCATGATAGATAGAAGGATAATATTTTATGGTCCCCATTAAAGGGGGAAGGCAATATTAGTAAGTTGTTTGGATCAATATTTAGAGTAAAGAATAAGTCAAGAATGTTGCTCTTTCTAGTTGGTCCATCAATAAATTGTTTGTAACCTAGTAATTCAAGCGTTTCCATAAAATTTGTATGAGAGCTAACTTTACTTCGTTCGTGCCAGTTCAATTTAGGCATGTTAAAATCACCGGCTATAAGTTTATCGCATGCATGATGTGAAGACGTTTCGATAAGAGCTTGAGTTAATGTATTCAGGTTATATGAAGTTGAGCCTGGTGGGTAGTAGATGCAGCCTATTAAAAGATCTAGTATAGGTAGTTCCATCCATAGTGAATCTCCAAGTTCTGTCAAATTCGAAGATGTTATACTATTAGCTTTAAATCTTGAATGCACATAAATGAGGCAACCACCACCTCGTTCCAGAGTGCGGTTTCTCCTAAATACCTGGTAGTTAGGTATCATGAGTTTAGAGTCAGAGTGATCATCACGGGTCCAGGATTCAGTTATAAGAATAATATCTACAGGTTTAAAAGATAGGTAAGATTTTAGTATATGGATTTTAGGTATAATTGATCAAGCATTTATGACCAGAAAACGAACAATACAAAGGTCGGAAGTTAAAGGATTTGGGGTTAGTGCATTAGAGAATTTACTATGCTTAAAATTTAATTTATGTATTTTTGAAAAAAAGTGGTATTAGTGTTATAGTATGGTTCATAATTGGAGCGAGAAACATAAGGATTATAAAATAAAGTTTGGGGAATATAATTGTTATAATAAGAGGGATACTGTGTAATAGTAGATGAATTATAATAAAGTGGAATATTACAAAAAGGTGTAGGAGAAGGTGATGAATGATGATAGTATTGCTTATATGATAGGGGTTTATTCATTAGGAAACGAGATGTGTCAATACGGTTGTTGAGACTGGGTGAACCACTTATATAATTAGTTGTCTGCATACGTTGTCAGTGAGGTGGTCTGATTAGTGCCTCTCTGAAAGTAGGAGGGTTTGGTAAGAGGGGTCATGTATGTCTTCGTTTAAGTAAACGCGGCGGGCGCAGATGCAGATGTCGAGTTACAATCACAACTTGATTATCAGGTGCAGATGTCGTACTTTGGGAACTATTAGAGTTAATTCCAATTACAGATTCACATTGCATTTGTTCATTGGTATCTGAGGTATTGTTACTAATATTGGAGCTGATAACTTTGTGTTTTTTATAGTTGAATTTTCGTTGCATGGGTGTTATTTTCGGTTTTAGGACTACACCCGAGATCCCAGGTATAGTTTTCAAAAGGTTTTTATTATCAAGTAAATACAACGCGAAACCCTTATCTGAAAATTTCAATAAAATAGGAGTCCGTTGTTTAATTGTGTTTTTACGAAGTCGAACTACAGTGAAACATTCAGTGGGGATGCCATATGTCGAGAATATACATTTCCTCAAATCCTTTGAAGGGTAATTATGTGCAACATTGAAGATGATAACATTTTTCGAGCGAGCTTCTCTTTGATATATTCCAGTGCTCATGGTGTCTATAAATTTATTTGCTTGAATCAATATATCGTGGTCAATACCAATATCAGAGTTCATGAGAGATAGTTGGATTTGCATATTGCTAGTTCGTTTCTAAGTTCTGACAACTCTGATTCTAATTTTTTTAGTTTATTCAGAATAATTAAAGTGTCACTGTCTAATCTGACAGTACAATTACTAGGCTTAAATAATTAACGTAGCTCAATTCGAGAAGATAATAGGGTTTTCGAGTGCATACTTTCACCGGAAATATTTAATGGAATCAAGAGATATTATTTCAATGAAATTGAGTTAAAATATGTAACGAGAATACGTTGAATATAAGCAGAGCAAGTGTAATCAAAGAATTGGGATCACGTACCAAATTCGAGCAGCCCGCGAATCATTAAGGCTTCTGTAAGGTCGCCTCGCAGCGGTTGTCTCTTTAGTGAAAATGGATGGAGGTCCTCGAGTCTTACCTCATAGGTTTTATCTGTCGAACCCAGAAACACCCTAGTCGCTAGGCGCTAGACCCTTCCGAGACATATCACTTTTTCAAAAACATCTCTTTTTCTATAAACGGTGCCCAGGATTGAACACAGTATTCCAAGTGAAGCTGCACGACTACCTAGTATGGTGGAATGACGATAGACATTTTTTGGCATAACAACGCTGTGCGCAATCTGAACAATACTCTGTGATCCTTGTTTGCTGTTTCGGCACATTGAGTAGATCACTTGAAATCTCCTGTTATAGAATTACCGAGATCCTTAACTTTCTGAGCAGCAGCTATTCTGATAGTCCCTACGCCAACTTCTAGTTGCGATATCGCCAAATCTGTAGTCAGAACGCAGTTGTTCCAAAAGTTCAGTCTTAATTTTCATGTATTTGTCCACTGGATTAATTGTTCTGAATTAGAGATATGCGTATCTCTACAGACAGTTCCTAGGAACCTTACATCTTCAGCAAATATGAAGCAACGTGAACTCAGGCAGGCTGCAAGGTCCTTTCCGAAATTAAGAAAAGTTAGTGGAACAAGCACGGAGCCTTGAGGCACTCCACTGAGTATCACTGATACCTTCGAGCACACAAATGCAATTCTAACATAGCAAGTACGATTGGTTAACAAGCTGTCTAACAATCGATGTAGTTTACCTTTGACGCCAAAAATGTTTAGCTTATGCACAAGGTAGCTATGTTTCAGTGTCAAACGCCTTTGCAAATCAATGTGGCATACTTCGACTACTCTTTCTTCATTGAGCCGTAATGTTGCTTCATCAGGAAAACTCAGAAGATTAGTTTGACACGAACTTCCTTTCCAGAACGCGTGCTGGGGATCGGATAGTAAGGAATTGGCTACCAAATGTTTACAGATCTGGTGCCGAATGAATTTTTCATAGCAAATAATGCAAGTCAGGCTTTCGGCCTACAGTTGTGTACATCCGAACTGTTATCCATTTTTGTGTATTTCAATACTATCGCCGCTTGTTTCCAATCATCCGGTAGCATACACTGGAGTAAGGTAGCTGCAAAAAGATTGCGGTTGAAGAATAGCTAGATGTATATCGTCGGGGACAGCCGACTTTGTATTATTTATCTGCGACAGAACTTTGTTGACCATTTCTTGATTCACTTTCACGTAGATAAAGAAAAGTGCTCTGCACTCGAGACTTTATGAACGGTTACCTGAATCACGCCGAAGAACACTGCACACTAATTTGGATTTTTTTCTTGACTGACAAGATATGATACTCTTGGATGGCAAACTGGGTTGTGGTGAAGCGAAGTTGGAGGCGCATTTAGCTATTGTGTCAACACATCCAATTTCATCGTTTCTTTTTCATTGCGAAAGATTCGGTGGAAAATTGAGTAATTACAGTACGCTCATTGAACCTGAATCTCCATTTCATTGCTGTAAGATCAGGTTTTATAAAAACATAGTTAAATCTGGGAATCGATTTGAAAACATCAATATGGTCTAAGATGTGTGACGAAAAAAGCTTCTGTCACTGAGTTATATTAAGATTGGACAACCTTTCGAATGTTTAATTTTTCTCAAGAGCTTTAACGAGTTGCAATTCAATAAGCGGAACAGATACCATTTTTCAGACTGTGTAAATGGTATCTCTCATCTATATTAAACAGTATACCTTTTTTAGATCTTATATCTCTTTTAACGAAATTCGGTAAAAATTATTTCAAAGAACTTGTTAGTTCGTGGAATTATATCCTTGTCGATTTTCGAATGATCATCAAAAGGATAGTCAATGGTTGCAATGTATTGCAAACCTGAGTGGAGAAAGCGTTATTCTTCCGATTTCATCTAATTTGGAGTCCAATTTCAGTATTTTATTTATGATAACAGAAGTGTTCTGATCTAAATAAACGGAGCACTTGTAAGTTTTCAGAATTTTACGAAGGGTTAATTCGCTTTGAGACCATTTTTTAGTGTACATGATTAAAATAGTATAAGGTGGAATATAACCCAAAAGTTTGTGAGATATAAAATAAACGTTTTGGTGAATATGAAATATTTGAAAATCATTTAACGCATTCGAACCATGTGCTCACTATGGGATTTAATCACAGTATCTAATGCTGCCGCTTCAGTGTAGCCACTCACATAAGACTTCCAATGACGCCGCTTCGAGTATTCAAAAACGTGAATTGTGTGATCTCGTCAGAATCTGTACCGAATCAAAATTATGCATTTGTTGTGCACGAGAGTCTGGGCTCTGAAACAAGTCATGCAGCCAAGGCATAAGTTGTCGAAGATAGCCAATTGTTTCGTCCTCTCAGGTGAGATAACTCTCTTAGGTGGTAAATATATCTGCAACTTCTAACAGGCGTACTAATACCAGTCAGCCCGATATTCAAAGGAGCAACATTAAATTGTTGCTGACATACTCGTACTGGATCAAATTATTGAGGAATTGAATGACTTGCGGGAGAAAATTGAAATGATACACGGCACTCACTGTACTTCAGAAACTAGAACTCCAAATTCACTGATATTTATCCAAACAGAGCCCTAAATTAGTAAATCAAGTTAAGCAGAGATTTTCATCGCTGGTGTTTCATTGATCTTATCCTAATCGTGGGACTAGGCCCACTTCAAAAACGGATGTATACGACCGTGTAAGAAGATGGAAGATGGATAACCACATTACACCAATTGTGGTTAAATTCAAATACCAGGCGTGTCGCGAGGCATACCTGTCTAGGTCTGAGAACATAACTAAATTATTCTCAAACTTTATATTAAATTGGACAACACTTCATCCTGGATAAGACAATACTCTTCAGTTTCGAATAGGCGAAATTTAGATCTTGTAATATTTGCGAGCCCGACGTAGCGCAAAATGATATTATGTCAATGACCATCATACAAGACAACAAATCATCACGAGTCCTACTGTCCGCTTCAGAAAACGTTGATTGGTTTATTGCCAATAGAGATGTGTGTAGGACATGTGGTGTCAGTTGTTCCTGTTTTACTACGGATACGGTTACATTTGTCAGACCGGTGTTGATTAACTTGACACAAGAGGCTGCCAATTCTAGTGCTTCTGGGCTGAGTAGCAAACCAAAGGCGTGCAGCTCCCTCAGTGCTTCGACCGAGAATTTAACCTCTTTTTTCACTAGCTCGATTGACCAGAGTCCAAGTATTGTACGCTTATTTATGCAGCTTCAATTCTGGTCCCCAGCGATTCCAATGTAAGTGGAAAAATGGATAAAAATTTTAGGTATTTAGAAGAGATACAAAACAAGCTCTTACCGCTGCAGCGCGTCAGAAGACATCAAAGGCTGCCCTGGTGGAGCCCTAAAGTATGTAGGTCTAACCGTTAATAAAATCATCCCTGGCGGCTATATAAGCTATCATTCACTTCTGGTTCCTAGACCTGGTACAAGCTTAGATATGTCATCTTTTAGCGTTATCCCGTAAATGAAGTAATGGCTAGAGTTCTCTGTGTTTTTTTATTTATTATACACGATGATACTTCAGCTGACCTCTCACGGTGCTGGTGAAGAGAAACTGCTTTTTTTCTTTTCCCAGCATCGGCTATAACGTGGTGCTTCCTGAATACAACTCGGATAATCTCTACGCGTCGCGATCGTCGAAGATTTAAAATAAACAAAAAGAATGAACTTTTTGGCAGTGGTGGGTGCTTCTCTGCAGCTTTCCACCGAATTAAATTCCGGACGCTCGATTGGCTCGTTAGCCACATACTGTCCTGTGCCAACTGAACTAAACTGATTGAAACGCTGTGTTAAATTATTGCGTTGCTCAAAACATGAATTCGAGTAATTTTTAGCTAGGGATGCTAAATCAAATCCGAAAAGAGTTTATCGCTACGGTCTATTGAAAGTTGAAACCACGGAAAACATTAGAGATATGAAATTAAAGGACGGAAAAGTAGTTGATACCGATCTGTCTAATACGACTGCCGTCTCATAGGTTTATCTGTAGCGTTCAAACGCACCGCCTGGCCTGTTTAGCCTACCCACCGGTGCTTCTGCACTTGATGAGTAGTCCATCAGTAAGGCGCATTTAGCGACGTTTGTGTGAACAATATAGAGGGACCTGTTGGTTTCCACACAATTATGCTAAAAACTCTCACCTCAGTGCTGACCAAACTATTATTAGAGCTCTTTATTCATGCCTGAACCAAGGAGTTGTTCTTATTAGTCGGAAATAAGCCATAGTAGTACCAATACAAAAGGATGGAATATCCTGTGGTGTTGTAGAGCTACGCGCTTTTTTATACCATGAATTCTCGAATCTTCTTGAATCTTGAGTCATGTTAACTTTTGGTTACAATAGACATTTTACCCTGACAAGCATTATCTTGAAATATTATAGACACTATTATTTTAGAAAATCTGTCAGAATCTTTGTCGAAATGTTCTACTGAATAAAACCTATCATGGATTTCTTAGGGTTACATCCTGCGCGACTAACTTCAGTTTTTTAATACAGCCACTAAAAGACTGGATGAAGCCATTTACCTAAATTTAAGCAAGCTTTCGATTTCGTGAATCAGCTTCTTCCGGAGATCAAGCTAGCAGCAAAAGGCATGCGATGTGGTTTGTTTTCTTCAATAAATTCATTTCCTTTTAGTAGGACATTTAGAATTCGTTTATGATCCATGTTGTTTGACTAAACCGACGAGATCAGTAGCATAACACAGGGTGTCAGTTTTTGGTTCGCTTCTATTCCTGATTATCTTTCATGACTTGGCATCTGCCTTGAAGTGCCCATGCTTCATTTTCGCGGATGATATGAAGTTCAAGAGATTAACGAATGAAAATACATTGGTGCACGATCTTCAGCTGGTCGTGAATTGATCATACCAGTGGGATCCACCAATGAAAGTTAATAAGAGCCAAATCCTGTCAGCACTTGTTAATAGGATTTCAGTCGAGGTGTCTGGAAATTTTCCCAGCGGTAACACCGCACAGCGTGTTAAGCGTTTGGGAGTACTAATTAGGGCTGACTTCAAATGGTGACGTCCAATGTGAACTGAAGCTCCGCGCGGAGACAAGATAATTTTTTGTCTGGGACCCGTTCTATCCAGCAGATAACAAAATGTATTCCTGCCACTTTATGAGTCATTAGTTCGGTCTCATATCTATACAAAAAGTGTTCAAGCGTGATGTCAACATTACCAGAAGGACATCGTTCAACTTTGAAGCGTACAAAGTCTCGCAACTCGCATCATGGAGGGTCAGCGAGGGAAATCTAACGCTGCACGCCTGAAGTACCACGGTCTTTGTTTAATTTAGGTGTCGTTGTCTAAGAAGGGATTAAATTGACACCTTCAGCATCTTAAATGGTTTCAGTGGCATTCTAATATACTACTACACCTTTAAGAAGTCAAGATTCATCACCTGCAAACGACATAGTTTACAAAACACCGCCACCCACTAAGCGTTCACTTCCATTACCTACTTTTAGACAGACACGAACTCTTCTCCCAAATCCTGGTTCACCTAGAAACACGGCATTCAAAAAGCCCCCAAACCAACAAATGACGTTGGTGAATAATAATAGGCACGCACATTATACCAGTTACCGTATTCAACCACCAATCCCCCCTAAACAGTATAATCAGTCCCCCCTTGACTACACTTTGCTTCACAGACCCTCCCCTTACTCCCCTCGTTATTATGCTCAACCATTTTACTCCTCTAATTATATGACTCAAAATCTTCCATTTTATAATCGTTACACATCTCAATACGTACCATACTAGCCTTTTTATGATCATGCCAATATTTTTCCAAAAATAATAAATTAAATAATAATTGCTCTAAATTTTTGTCTCAACTTACTTCCACTCCTTTTAATCCCGCTCCTTCTTATGTTAGTATTCTACTTATTAATGCCCGATCAATTACCCCTAAAATTCAAATGCTTAAATCTTTTCTCATTACGAACTTAGTAGACATTATTCTTATAACTGAAACGTGGACCCGAGATGACCAGCCTGACTCAACACTTATAGTACCTAATTACCAGATATTCAGGAATAACCGGAGTTCGAAACGGGAAGGTGGTACTGTTATCTATGATCATTCCAAATTTAAAGATGATACCTTTACTTCACCTAGTTTGACAGAACTAGAAGACTCAACATGGATTGTATTACCATCCTTAGATCTCCTAATAGGTTGTATTTATTATCCACCGTCTTCAATCATCTCTAAAATGGATTCCTTAACTGATGCGTTTATAGAAGCATCTCTACACGACACGAAATATAAGCTCATTGTTTGTGACTTCAACATGCCAAAATTAAACTGGCACGATCCTGCACATCACAGCTGCTATACACCTTTCACTAGAACGATTGACTTACTAGGATATAAGCAATTTATTGACCAACCTACAAGAAATGACAATATTTTAGACCTAGTCTTCACTCTGAACCTTATTCCAGCTAACCTAAAGGTAATTCCATCTTTCCTCAACAGTGACCATAGAATATTATCTTTCCAAATATTATGCGCCACAACTTGTGTCAATTCTTCGCAGCCATCTAATAATAAGCATACCTACAACTACATTAACTGGAATCTACTGTCACAATTCATTAGAACAGAAGACTGGAGCTGATTCTCCCTCTCCAATGATTTCACAACAGTCTCTTCAATATTTCATTCACAATTGAGAGGGTTACTTATGAAGGCATCATATAAGCTCATTAGGCACACAAAATTAACGAAAGCCCAGAAAGTAGAGCAGAAAATGATGAAACTACATTTCGTCGCTGTAGAAACACATGACATATTCGCCCTTCGTCGTTCTTATGAACTATCAAGAAGTCACAGGTATGCTTTAGATAGCACGCTTAGAGACGACGAATACAAAGCTCTTATAAGTCAGGATAAGCCAAAATCACAAAGTAAACTTTTTAAGTTAAGATCATCCAACTCACTCAGCAACATAGATTCCATTATCAAACATTGTAATTCATCCGCAGTTGAAACAATTGTAAGTTCACCTGAAGCTATCTGCGAAGAATACCTTCTTTACTTTAACTCTACCTACAATAATTCAAACTACGTTTACACAACCAGTCATCTTCCTTCGCAAAATACACTTAATAATTTGAGTATAAACCTGAATGACATAAATAAATAATGTCAGCAATCAAATGTCAGTCTTAAACCTGACATAGCAGGCATACCTCCAGCCATATGCAAAATGGGTGGTAAAGACTTTCAACTTCTCTGCTTAACCTATTTAACGCATCTATTGAATCTCGTACCTTTCCGGCAGAATGGAAACACTCAATTTTAATACCCAGATACAAATCTAGTTCAAAACACTTAGTTACTAACTACCGACCAATAAATCATACAGCCTTCTTATCAAGATTATTTGAAAAAATTGTAAAGAAATATATGCTTGAATATCTGACACCTAGTTTCTTTTCTAAGGCACAGCACGGATTCCTTAACAAACGATCCTGCATTACTTGTCAGCTAGAATACTTAGACTGCATCACAAGTGCAGTTAGAATTGGCTTTTCAGTTATAGTTGTCTTCCTTGATATAACCAAAGCTTTCGACACAGTACCGCATAACCTATAACTATCTAAGCTAAGTTCATTTGGTATAGGTGGTAATCTTCATTCTTGGCTCACTTTTCTTACCGATCGCACATACTGTGTTGAGGTTAATGGTCACAGATCGCGCACCTTGCCGATTCCAAGTGGCGTGATACAAGGCAGTGTTTTAGGTCCATTACTTTTTCTCCTATACATAAATGATGTACATACAGTCGTCTCTCATAGTAAACTATTCTTGTTCGCAGATGACATGAAAGTAGTAATTTCCTTCCCATCTTCTGAAACACAAACTTACATTGCCAGACTAAACAAAGATTTGGATGCATTATCCAAATGGGCTAAAATTAATGGTCTCTCATTTTCTGTAGAAAAATCTAAGTTCATGCCTTTAAGATGTACAATTCCTACTAACTCAATCCTTCTTGATGGTAATCCTATTCAAATTATCGGTTGCACACGTGATCTTGGGTTCAAATATTCAGCATCGATTACATTCAACGAACATATACATCACGTGGTCTCAAAGGCAAAGCAGAGTGTTAATACGATTCATAAGTTCTTTACTCTCCCACACTGTAAGTTAGAACTTTATAAACTTTTCACCATACCCATTTTTGATTACTGTAATATAATATATAGCAGTATAAATAAAACCGATACCATCCTTTTGGAAAAAGTACAACGTACTTTTACCAAATCAATCACCGGATATAGCTCGAATCAATCATATAGAGAAAGATGTACGCAGCTCAAGCTAGAACCACTATGGTTCCGTAGAATTAGACACAACCTAATACTGTTCTTTAGAATAATATCTTCTGATAATATAGATATAAATTCGTCTATTCGCTTCCGACAAGGTTCTAGATATATCTTAAGAAATTAAGATAACCTAGTGGAATTACCTAGATCCTGTACGAAAGTAAGAAGTAACTTCTACCTAAATAAATACGCTAAACTCTGGAATATTCTTCCGAAAAACATAAGACTTTGTACCTCACTTTGTGATTTTAAATCACATCTAAATTCATTTCTCACAGTTGAAAAACTAATGAAACTTTTCAACCTAGATGTCTCATTAGATGAAATATACAATCATGGCATTGCTGGATATTAACAGTGATATCAGTTTTCCAACTTTCATAGTGAACAGTTACTCCGTCCCTTAGTATCTATTTTCCAGATTACCTCTTTACATCCATATGAAAAATTCCGGTCCAAAAACGAGGCAACACTGGGACGCAAAATCTTCTATGAATACCCACGAAAAGACACTCTCCATTTAGAACATATATTCGACAATAATAATGAGTTCCAACTAAACATTTTTGAAGATTCTCTCCGAGATTCCTCGCATCTTCGATGTTCTGGTCCATCGTTCTTCAATATTCTTCGTATCATTTTTCCCCTCACCCGATTTTCTTTTCATACAATGACTGCTCATATATTGAATTTTTGTAAAACTGATTGATTATCATTCACCTGAACCACTTTAACTAACGAAAAATTATCAGCACGTATGACCTTGAAAATGTTAATAATTATTGTCCATTTTTATGCTTTATGTATACAAACAACTCTGATAATTATCGATCATGCTAAGAATGCCTTGGAATTCCAAGAATAAAATATTTATTTATTTATTTATTTGAGTCCCGAGCTGAGCACCCGCGGCCATTGAATCAAACTTTCAATGCAGCGATGTCGGTTTGACTCCAGTAAATACTTTTTATGTCTTACCATAACTCAGAACTCAGAACTCAGAAAATTGTATGGTAGAAAAAAGCATTAAGCTCAACAATAACCATAGGATGACAAAGTATATGGAACATATAAAAATATATAAAAAATATAAAATATCTCGAAAATCAATAGGGACACTCGCATACCGCATGGTTCGTCATAAACTCATCGAGTTTGGAAGCGAAAACCTCAACAAATTCTGATCGTGTGATTTAATTACGCAAATAGTTACAAGTGAAACAAATTCTTACCGAGAAAAAATTACGACGTATATCCAATCGAGAATGCGGAATGCTTAAAGCCTTTGAATGTGTTCGTGTTCGAGTAAGGTTATTGGGCTTTAGCAAGTGTTTGAGGGGATGATTTACAGAATGCATGTTAAAGTTTGGAACGGTTTTCCAGTAGAACATATATCATGCAGTTCTATAACGAGTTTCAAGCAACTGGGGTAAGTTATTCGTTGAGTACTTCAACTAATTGCCATGCAAGATTCTCAATTATCATTATTCGCGACAGCATTACACAGGTAGCATGTACCGAATGTTTAAGTGCGCGAAAACATGGAAGACATGATGATGGTTAACATTTAAATCACTACGGATAGTATAGATGAAGTGCTTACACTTCAAATGAAACATGCATTCAAGCAACTTTCGTGAACGAGTACACCACATACATAAAAGAGATTATTGCGGTTTTCACTGCCATGCATCATAACAAGCTTTTACATCAGTTCACTTGATATCACACAAGTTTAAACAAATAATCCAAAAATATGCTTAGTGCAAGACCGCCATTGAACATTGTTTCAGCACACATCCTCAAGCGTAAATATACATTGCGGTATCTGATCGCTGGTATCCCGACATGTAAGACGTGCTGCGCCGACATTGTAAAGATAACTAGTAAGGGTTTTTAGTTGTCATTGTTATGCGACGGTTTTGCCAACACTAAATTCACGCCAATCAGTATGTATTAACGCTAAAGTAATCCGTTTCGGAATACAGTGTTCCGGTATCCGCAAAAAATGACCCAACAAGCGTAATATAGCCAGGATGTTCTGCTTGTAAACATCCACATTACTAGCGGAGAACTTATTTTGGAGAGCATCGTTGCGTTTTCGATTGTAACAGCTAATTCCTAGAATGCCGCGAAAACATCGGTTGTCAAATACTTGGAGACGAAAAATGTGGTCTTTGCGTAAGTTCCACATTGCGCAACATTATGTAGTTCATATTTACAAGCTTTATACCGTAAAAAAGTAAATGTTAGAGTTTCTGTTTTTTATACCCGACCATTCTCCAGCTAACTTATCACCGTGCTTGTGAAGATAAACTGATTTTTCTTTTTCCAGTATCGGCTATAACGAGGTTCTTCCCAAAAGCAGATTGGATAATTTCATGGCGATCGTCGAATATTTCAAACGGATATAAAAAATGTTCTGTTAGTGGTAATTCAAGGTAATTCAAGGTTTTCAATGGTCTAAAAAGCAACAAGCTTAACAACAACCATAGGATGATAAAAATTGAAATTTAAGTGTATAAACAATATAAGAACATAGATTAAACAGTAAATAAGTGTTCTGGAAACGAATAATGCGATAAAAAATCGTCTAATTTCGTTTTAAAGTCATGCAAGCTAGTGGCGTGAACAACGGTTGAAGGTAAATACCTTTTTCAGTTCAGGCGTTAATGGGGTACGACCAGTACATATTCATGGGTCCGATATTTCCTCGTATGGTTCGGGGTATGGAATGTTTCGTAAAGTAAGATAAGGTCTCCTGTGATTCGTCGATAGCGAAAATCGAACAGATTCAGTTGAGCTATCCTTTCTTTATATGGTTTGTTTCGGATGCTGAGAACTAGTTTCTTTGAGCGGTGATAGATTCGCTGCATAAGTTCCACATCCCTCTTGAGCCACGGAGACCATGACTGCACACCGTATTCCATGACTGGTCTCAAGTATGTATTCATGATCCTTGGGAATATCTTGGGCGAAAATTTCCCAAATACACGTTCGAGTAGATTTAGAACGCGTGTTGCTTTTTTAAAGACAGTGTTAGTTTGACGTGAGGTTTTTAATCTGTAGCCTATCCAGACACCCAAATCTTTTTCTTCGCTGCATTTTTCAAAGACAAACAATTTCCGGTACTTTATTGACATAAACCAGAAAGAGGATCGGACCAAGGACGGAACCTGGGGAAACTCCGATAGTTGCTGCGATTGGTTTGGATATTGCACCATCAACACGTACCTGGTTAGTGCAATTTGTTAGGTAGTCATTTAGCCAATTCAGCAACTTTTCAGTAATACGAAGCTTTTCAAGCTTCTGCAGTAGTAGGGAATCGTAAACACGATCGAATGCTTTTAAAATTTCTAAGTAGCACGCGTGTATTGCTTGTCCTTCATCTGCCGATTTTTTCCAATCATCTAGCGTTACCAGTAAATTAGACAAACAGGAATAATTTCGTCTGAATCCATGCTGGTTCTTCGAAAGCAACTGATTATTAACGAAATGTTTCATTAGATCGTCAACAATGAGTCGCTCAAGTAATTTTGAAATCACTGGTAACAGAGTAACGGGTCGGTAATTGGAAACATCGGAGTGATTTCCACCTTTGTAAATTGGAGAAATTATTCCTCGTTTTCAATTTGTAGGAATCAATCCGCTTGCCAGTGTTTGCTCGAACAAATTAGTGAGTGGTTTGTATAGCAAACTCGCAAATTACTTTAATATTTCCGGGGTTATTTCGTCGGCCCCAGGAGACTTTCCAGTTTTAAGATTAGATAAACCTTGGAGGACGCGTTTCTCAGTGACACTTATTTCACTTAGGGCAACCGTGTTTGAAAGTGATGGATTTGGGCTTTTTATTGCAGGTTCTATCGGGTTGAAAACCAATGAATAAAACGTGGCTAGAGCATCAGCAGTTTCTGCTGTAGTTGTTGTTGGTCCAGCTGATGTGTTAACGGACGCTACTCCAGGTTTCGACTTAGCTTGATCGTTAACCATACGATATAGTATTTTGGGGTTCCGCTCCATCATGCTTGATATCTCTTCTTGGAAGCACAACTTGTATTGGATGACAAATTTGTTTACTTTGTTCCGCAGTAAACGGAATGTTTCCCAGGTATCGGATGATGGGTTTTGCCGATGGTGTCGCCAAGTAATGTTTCGTACCGGTAACCACTTACGAGTTCGGCTTCTTAATTTAAATTCAAAGTTCTTTCTTGAGTTTCTGAGAACAAATTCGGAGCTCAACTCGATTGATCTTTTGAGATTAGATATTAGCCATATCCAAAACTCATGTACGTTGCTGGTTTCCGGTTGGCAGTTTAACGTGTTTTTCAGAGCATCCCTCAACGCCATAATGTTGATCCGCCTAACTCTTTTACGGGCATCTTTTGTTCTTACAGCTTCAAAAAGATAGTCAAACTGGATGACGACGTGATCACTTAATCCCAGTGGACTTTCGTAAGCAACGTTATCAATGTCATGTTCATTACTTGTCAGAACGAGATCTAAGAGTGAGGGTAAATCGTTTCCGCGGTATCGGGTATTACATGTATTGTGGTTATAAAGAGGAATATCGTCAAACAACTCACTGAAATCGCGCTCGAGGGAGTGTTCTGGGTAAATGGTACTGCTCTGAGGATTCCGTAAATTGAAGTCACCCACAAGTGTATCTGGAAGTAACCATGCGAATTTTATCCAGTAGGGACAGATTGTAAGTTTCCTATACAAACGGTGGGCGATATACTACTCCGAAAACACAGTCTTCGCCGTTAGCTAGCCGGATTGAGCACCAGAGTGTATCCCGTAACACGATGTCTGGATCCGTAATCTTACGGCACACAAGGTTTCGGCTATAATACAAAGCTGCACCTCCTCTGGTTTCACGGTAATGACGAATAAGTGGCATTCCTGGTAATTCAAGTTCACTATTTTTTTGCTGAGTCTGCAGCCACGTTTCCGTTACGGCGAAGATGTCTGGTGAACATATCAGGAAAACTGCACGCAGTTCACCGATTTGTTTCCGAAACATTGTGCGTTGGTGTAGATGCTTTTCATAGTTGTTTTTCTCAACAAAGATGGGGTGTGGGAAAGAAGGCTAGTGAAGTGCAAAATATATGTTAGGCCGACTCCTCCAGAGTCGGCAACTAAAGGTTTTCTAATTGCAGGGATGCTTGATCGTTTTGGTGTTGTACTGTTGGAACACAGTGATCTATCGTATAGGCTGGAATTGTTTCTGACACGTCAACAACTGATTGACTTGGTAGTGTTTCTATTGAACTTAGTGGTGCATCTATCTTTCCAATATGGTGTTTCAATGTACCTAGTCTAATTTCTCGTAAGATTATTTTGCGGCCGTTTGCCCAACGAGTTTTGACCGTGTTCAACATATCATCACACGAAAACGTTATTTTAAGGGGCCTAGGACAGATGCCCTTATAATTCGAAGATTTGGAGATGCGGAACTTGTCTGTCACAGCTACATTATGCAAACCAAGTATATCACTGAGGAATCTCCACTGTAACTGATCGTGTTTGCGCTGCACCGCTTTATCAGTTGCTTCATCATCTTCTAGAACTCCTGAAAGGATTATACTTAGATCATCCCTCTGTTTCGTTTGATTTTGTTGCTGGTACTTTCGGGCCCTTTCCCACCAGAGCACATCAGCAAAGATGCTTTCAGTGGTCTCTGAACGCTCCTTACGCAAGAGAAAAGCAGATAGTAAGATGTTTTCAAGATCCCTTTCAGAGCGAACCGTGATTCTAAGCAATCTTTGCTGGTCCAGATTGGAAGAAGTAGGTTTACGGCTTAGTCGTATCAATGATAGTGGTTTAACTGGCTCCAAGTCTATGTTGTTGCACAATTTTTTCCATTCTCCTTTATCGTGCTCTAACCTGTCCCCTAGTAAGGTGGCACTCGTTTTCTTTACATTGGTGAAAATCACGCTTAGTCCATGGACTGAATGTACACTGCGTGTTTGGCGCTTTCGCTGGTTGCTGGACGTTTCAACTACCTTAGATCGAATACATATAGTGTCCACTTTTGGAGTGTTTTACACCATGACTTTTGGTTTTGAACCTGAGGGTTTTCGCTGATCCTTTTGGTGAGCGGATGGCTTTGGCTTCGTATATTTTGCGGACAAGGAATGTTTTGGGCAGACAGGCCTTTAACAGTCGAATTTGTAAAGGTGGCCTTTTGATGAAAAGGACGCTCCTTAAGACAATCCGGCACATTTGCAACAGGTGAACATCCGTGTTGAAAGATCGAAGATTTAGCGTTTATCTGACTGGTATTACCATCAGTGGTTTCCGATTTATGGAAAAACATACTGGCAAACTGAGAATTTTGAGTCTCTATCTATGTCTTCAACGTTTTTATGATAAGCTCTAAGCTCAGCATCCGATCATCCAGTTTGCTTTGCGAAGCACTTGTCCGAGCAGTTAAATCTGCGATTGGTTCAGATCGACAACTTTTGCACACGTATCATACACCAGGCATGTTTTCATCCATCAGGATCGATAGCGCATCCAGGGTCAATGATTTGTCTCATTTTGCGTGACATTTGTTGGAACAGTTAAGACACGTGACAGATTCGACTTTACCACTGACGACTTTCATGCAGACAACGCATGTTTCGCGAACATCAGATTGTTTCATGTTAACGGGGTCAACCAAAAGTACAAATCAGAGCACAAACGTCGATGAGGCTGTGTTTGGTTTGTGTGGTATTGGGCGGAGTTGACGGAAAATGACTTGACTTGACTTACTTGACTTATTCCTGTGAACTCCTGTTGGAGCATAGGGCTGCAACAACGCAACGCCAGCGAACTCTGTCCTGGGCTGCTATCCTCAGCTGAGTCCATGTCATTCCGGCATCCTTCGCTTCACTCACGACTGATCTTCTCCACGATTGCTTGGGTCGTCCCACTTTCCTTTTACCTTGTGGATTCCAGTCTAGTGCTTGCCTAGTGACGTCATCAGCTGGTTTGCGGAGTGTGTGACCTATCCACCCCCATTTTCTTTTCTTGATGTCCTGATCAACGGGGTTCTGGTTGGTTCTACGCCATAGGTCTGTGTTTGAAATCTTCTCAGGCCACCTGATGTTAAGAATGTGGCGCAAGCACTTGTTGACAAATGTTTGTATCTTGTTGGTGATGTTGTGGGTAACCCGCCATGTTTCGGACCCGTAGAGGAGGACTGCTTTTACGTTGGTGTTAAAGATGCGGACTTTGCTGCGCTGGGACAAGGCCTTAGATTTCCAGATGGGGCGCAGGGTGTTGAACGCTACCCTTGCTTTGCTGATTCGGCTCTTGACGTCGTCTTCTGTGCCACCATCAATGTTGACCACGCTTCCAAGGTAAACAAAGCGGTCAGTCTCCACCACGTCTTTCCCCTGTAGATGCAGTGGCTGCTGTAGTTGGTTGTTCAATCGCATCACCTCGGTTTTCTTTATGTTGATTTTCAGGCCCGTCTTCTCTGCCTCTTCTGCTAGGCGCGTTAGCTTAGACTGTGCATGCTGTTGCTTGTGAGACAGGAGGCCGATGTCATCCGCAAAGTCAAGGTCTTCGAGATGTTTGGTGGGGGTCCACTGGATGCCGGTGTTGCTGCCCTCTGTGGTTCTTCTCATAATCCAGTCTATGACGATCAAGAAAATTATCGGCGAGAGCATGCAACCTTGCCTCACTCCAGTCTTCACTGGGAAGGGGTCTGTCAGCTTTCCGTTGTGGATGATCTGGCATGATGAGTCCTCATAGAGCTGTTGGATGATGTTTATCAGCTTTTGCGGGATTCCGTAGTGTTGCATTAGCTTCCATATTGTCTCCCTGTCGACGCTGTCAAACGCTTTTTCGAAGTCGACGAAGATCGCGTACAAAGGAGACTGCCATTCGATGGATTGCTCGATGATAATACGCAGAGTGGCGATATGATCTATGCATGACCTATCTTGTCTAAACCCCGCCTGTTCTGTTCTAAGTTTCTTGTCTAACGCCTCTTTCAATCTCTCCAAGATGATTCTGGTCAGTACTTTGCTGGGGATGGACAGCAACATGATTCCTCGCCAGTTGCCGCATTGGGAAAGGTCGCCTTTCTTGGGGAGCTTTACCAAATGCCCGAGCTTCCAGTCAGCCGGAACTCTCTCCTGTTCCCATAACTTCACCAGGAAGGGGTGTAACATCTCCGCTGCCGCTGTCGCGTCTGCCTTTAGAGCTTCTGAGGGGATGCCGTCAGGGCCTGGTGCCTTACCATTCTTCAGGGACTTGATGGCATTGATGATTTCTGCAATTGTTGGGGGGTTGATGTTAATGCATAGGGATTCTTTTGCTGGTGATATATCAGAAGATGTTTGCGGAGGTGGTCTGTTTAGAATTTCTTCAAAATGTTCCACCCATCTTTTCTTTTGCCCCTCCTCGCTTGTCATGGTTCTTCCATTTTTGTCCTTGACTGGTTTGCTCCGTTTGGAACTCTTCCCTGACAAGGATCGGGTGATTTCATATACCCTCTTCATGTTATTCTGCTTTGCCGCTAGCTCTGCCTCCTCGGGTTGTTGGAAAATTTTGTCACTCGATTTAGCTGCTAATTTGCCAGATTCCATTTAAGATTTTTGCGTGAATTTGATATCACGTTGTGTATTTCTCCGAATAGTTCCCGACAGTGATAAACACCGATGGGGTAATCGAACAGCAGAAACACAAAAGCGATTCAAATAACGAACAAATTGTAGAAAAATCCACGGTTGACGTACACAAAGAACGACACGTCACTGATGGGTGATTCTTGTATGAAAAGATCCGACGTAGCAAGCTTTCGGATAAAAATCCAAAAATCAAACCGATCGGATGAAAACCAAGAAAGTTATATCCAAAAATATCTGAGGTCAAAATTAATCCAACCGCACGTCACGTCTGATCACAATGCTTGTCCGTCTGATCACAACGCCTGTGGTGGGTGTGTAGTGGACCAAAAACATTATAGTCTGCACTACACACAATACAGCGAAAAATGGAAATAACTCACTAAAAGACCAAAGGAGAAAATGTCCAAACAAAGATCTAGTGAAGCCCAACGATAGCGAAATAATCCACACAGGGAAGTCTAAGAGATGGAGTCCAAGATGCATAAAGCACTAAAATGTTGGAGAATCCGTTAATCACAATTCCGACACAGAGTAACGCACGCAGACTTCGCAACCAGGAAAGAAGTCAAATCCTAGTTTGGAATTATATGAACCGCCAAAAGTATATTGTACCAGCATTAGTACGAATGAAGCGTACATGGCAAAAATGGAACAACCATACAAAGTCAAAAGCGTATGTACAAAATGTTTATTTTCAAAGTGAAAGTAGTTCACTACATGCTGAAACAGGCTGGAGTCTTACTACCATTTCCTGTTCTTTTTTATTTTTCATATCTGTCTAGGCATGGGCAACCTGACAGTATCTTAGCCTACGTGCAGTCTCAAACTTTGCGGCACTTTTCCTAAATCGTTGGCTTGTACGTAGAAAAAGTAGTTCACTACAATACTCCCCCGCCTAGTAAGGCTTGAAAGAAAGATAACTTACGCTCGAAATTTTCTTGTGGTCATATATTCAGCAAGGAGTTTGGGCCAATGCGCATGTCTATCAGTTCGAGTTTGAACAAGGGAAGAAGGCCCGGAGAATTGAGATGAACATGGGGGTAGACACGTGAGAATTAGACGGCGGGTGAGTTAGGGGTAGTTACGCTGGATGAAGTTGGCGGTACTGGCTAGCCCGCAAGTTTGACGTTTTTTTGAGAAAACTTGCACGGGGGAGTGCACTTGGAGGCTTTATTCCCGTATCGTTTGTGGTACCAACACGTGCGCGCGAGTCTCGGAGATCTAGATTTGGATTTTGAGCGGGATCGGTTGCGAGATTTTGATAAAAGTGGATTTATCACGAGCCTCAATTGGGCCACTTGTTCTTTGAACTTTGTACAAGAACATTGAGGGGTGCTTTGTGCAGAAACTTGTGTAATTTGGTCGGTCTCCTTAGCTTCAATCATCTTAGTGCTTGCGCTAGCTCGTCTAGTGGAACGTAGGTATTCAACCCCGCTAGAACTTGGCGTGTGACAGATGGGAAATTCTTCAACCACAACTGTTCAAAAATACTTTCGTCCATTTTTCTGCCGCTAAGTAGCTATTTTATATGGCGAACTAATTGAAAAGATTTTCTATCGTCAAGCTGCCTCTGCGAGAATAAAGTGTCGAGCATTCGTCGCTCTGAGATACCAACTCGTTCTATCAGCGCGGATTTGAACTTTTCGTATAGATCATCATCGGGTATGGCATGAATTGATTTACTTACCTCTTCGGTTACCTCGAGTGGGAGTAGGCACACCACGTGAGAAAACATAATAGCCTGATATGTGAAGTTATATATAAGAAAAGTGGTTTCGATTTGACCAAACCATGAACGTGGTTTAGATGCACCGAAAAAAGGTAATGAGCACGAAATATACTGTGGTTGTAGGATAGTAGGATCTTTGTTAAAAGAGAAATCGCTCATGGTGATGTGGTGAGTGAGTATCAAAAAAGCCAAAAATGAACAAATACGAAGTTATCGTTAATGGAAGAAACGCAGTTTGTCGGGACTCACCAATTATGTAGCAGACGGGGGAAAAATAAGTCTAGCACTGAAGACGATACGGCAAAAATGAAAATAACTCACTGAAAGACCAAAGGAGCAAATATCCAAACAAAAATCTAAGTCCAAGAGATGGAATCCAAGATGCATAAAGCACTAAAATGTTGGAAAATCCGTTAATCACAATTTCGGCACGGAGTAACGCACGCAGACTTCGCAACGAGGGAAGAAGTCAAAGCCTAGTTCGAAATTATATGAACCGCAAAAGTATATTGTGCCAACTTTAGTACGAATGAAGCGTACATCGCCAAAAAAGGAATAACCGTACAAGGTTAAAAGTGTGTGTACTGTAGTGAATAGTGCAAATATATAACAGGAAAATGTTATATTAAAAGCAGACAAAGGGACAAACTCACGATTAGCGGAGATTTAATGTCCAATGCAAATATCCACACACAACATTATTCCAACTCCAAACTCCTATGCGTCGCGTAGATCGCCAATAGTAATTAGCGAAGCTGAAAAATGTGGCGACACGTCAATTTCGCCGTCAATCGTCGTGGTACGCAAACACGCAATAATACAGCACCAGCAAACAATGCAGAAGTAGGACGCGCGCGGGAAAAGTATATTATGCAATAATCGTTGATTAAAACAAGCATTGATGGGAATGGAAATACAATTGAAGAGAAAGTGAAATTACAAGTTGCTGCAGAACTCTTCCCTAGAGCGTGATTCGACGGATGAACGCTCGGTACACCGTTTATGGTATGTATTCAACCAGTCTTGCGTGGAACCTCACTCTACGACCGGTACTTGTTTTACGTGGTGAATGGTTACATACAACGGTTGAGGGCCGATTCATGAGATTGTTAAATTTCGTCATGAGTTGTGTGGGTGGAGTCGAAGGGGTAGCTTCTCGTAATGACTTTTGCTCCACGTAAGCAGGTTTCAAGCGATCGATGCTAACTATGTCCTTAACAGTGTTGCGTAACAAAACGAAATATTTGGGTTTGCGGTCTAATAATTTAAATGGTCCTTCGTACTGAGTCTGTAATGGCTTTCTGACAGCATCAACTTGAACGAAAACGTACGAACAACTCATGAGTTCGTTGTGGATAAATGATGGGCGATCGGCAACACGTGTGGGAACGGGCTTGATAGACTGAAAGTGTTGCTTCAGTCTCGAACAGTTGGATGCTGGTTCAACTTCGCCGGTAGTGCGTGCGTCAAGAACCATCTCGCAGGCAGTCTCAATGTGATGCCAAATACCAAGTCTGAGGGACAACAACCAATGTCTTCTTTAACAGTGTTTAGAATACCAAGAAGTACAATAGGGAGGCATTCGGACTAATCTGTTCCTGAATAATATTTGAGGGCAACCTTCAACTGGCGATTGAAACGTTCAACTAGTCCATTAGCTGCAGGATGATATGCGGTGGTACGCAAATAATCCCACCCTAGTAAGCGACTTAGTTCACGAGACAAAACACTTGTAAATTGCGATCCTATGTCAGTGGTAATGGTAGTAGGCACACTAAAGATGGAGATCCATGAATCGACGAATGTTCGTGCGATAGTTTCGGTAGAAATATCTTGCGGAGGAACTGCCATGGGCCAGTGTGTATATCTATCGAAACAGGTCAGGATACAGCTATACGTTCGGGATACCGGTAAAGGACCAACGATGTCTCGGTGGATTCGATTGAATTGACCGTCAGGTAACGGAAATGTATTCGAGGGGGCACGGGTGTGCCGGTGGATATTGCTGATCTGGCAAGTCATACAGTGTTTTGCCCATTGACGAATTTGTCGTTGCATATTGTGCTAGATGAAACGATCGGTTGAGCGAATGCTGGGATGCGACAGTCTATGAAAGTGATCGAAAATCTTTCGTCAATATATTTGCGGGACGACAGTTCTCGGTTTATCGCAATCAAGCAGCGGCAAAGCGGCAAATTTGAGTGACTTATTTGCGACGAGTTCGGAAAATTCAGAGTCATTTTCTTGATGACTGGCTAGTTCTCTGAGGTCGAGTACTGGGTTGCTTATCTGTTGGATAGTACAACGCGATAAGGCATCAGCGACGATGTTACGGTCGCCATCAATGTGTCTAATATCTGTGGTGAACTGCGCGATGAAGTAGAGTTGACGAATTTCTCTTGAAGAGTTTCCGTCTTTAGGAAAACGGAACGCATAAACGATTGGCGTGTGATCGGTGAACACAGTGAAGATGCGTCCTCCGAGTAGGTGACGGTAGTGTTTAATAGCTAGGTAAATGGCGAAAAGTTCGCGTCTAAAGTGCTATACCTAGTGTAAGCTGGTTGTAACTTTCGTGAGAAAAAGGACAGTGGTTGAATTTCTCCGTTTACTTCTTGCTGTAGCACGGCTCTGACTGCAACATGTGATGCGTCGGTTTCCAGAACCAAATGCGCGTTATCGTTGGTTTTTAGGTGATCCAGAGCGGAAGCAATGCTCGAAAGTTCTTCAACCTCGACGAATGCGGATTCTGCAGCGGTTGTGATTAACAACTTCTTGGGATTTCCTTTAAGCATTTCGGTTAGCGGTTGAAGTATTTTAGCAGCGTTGGGAATAAATCGTCAATAGTAGTTAACGGCTCCTAGGAAGCGACGTAAGCTGTTGATTGATTGTGGCATTGGGTATTATAATATGGACCATGTCTTTTCGGGTAACGGGTTTATTCCATTACTGTCAATCCTATGGCCAAGGAAATCAATAGTCGACTGGCCAAAAACGCATTTGTCAGGATTGACAGTAACGCCGTATTGGGCAAAGCGTTGGAAGATTTTACGCAGGTGTCGTACATGCTCCTCGTGTGATGAACTAGCTACTAATACGTCGTCGATATACACAAAGACGAAATCAAGACCACGAAGAACGTGATCCATGAACCTTTAAAAAGACTGTGCTGCGTCGCGCAAACCAAATGGCATTCGAAGGTATTCGAAAAGAACAAATGGCGTTATCACAGCAGCCTTAACAATATGATCAGGGGCCATTGGAATCTGGTGGCATGCACGTATGAGATCCAATTTGAAGAAAACTGATTTTCCGTAAAGGCTAAGCGAATAATCGTGAATGTGCGGAATAGGGTAGCGGTCAGGTTGTGTAACACTATTTAAAGCACCATAATCGCCGCCAGTTCTCCAATTGCCATTCTCCTTGGCGCAATATGTAATGGCGAAGCCCACTGGTTAGTGGACGGTCTAATAATACCCAATGTAGCCATATGTACAAATTCGCATTTTTCTGCTTCAAGTTTCCGTGGTGGAAGCCTTCGAGCTTTAGAAAAACTGGAGGCCCTTTAGTAACGATGTGATGTTGAACATCGTGGGTAGGAGTCTCCGAGTATGGCGATATGCGTGTCAAGATAGGAAATTCACGCGAGATCTCGCTATATTTGGCACTGTTTGGCACGAATATGCGAACACTGGGTGAGATGATGGAACATAGTTTACTGGACACGTTTAGTGACGTGGTATTGTCGTTTTGCCGTCGGTGTTGGAGATCGACGACGAGACCGTATTTCGTCAGAAAATCAATAACGATGATAGACTTCTGAGCACAGCTATCGGGAAGACGAGAGGGAAAGCACGTCTAAGTCCGAGATTAAGTTGCAAAAGATCTCACCGTAAGTCAAGATATTCGATTTGGTATCCGCCTGAGGTGTGACGCTTGATGGACGCAGGTCACGTTTTTCGCAGCTAGATGCATCATTTATATACTGGAGGCGACTAGCGAGTTTGTTAGGAGCAGCCGTCGCCATTACTGACTGTCAAACTGTTTTCCAAACTTAGTGGCTGTGTATATTAGGATTTGCGCAACAAAGGAGTTCAGCTGCGCGCGGCGTCTCCAAAACGGACATGATAATATCAAAACCAGTAAGCATCGCGAGGACAAGAACGGCTTCTATTGCCAGATCGATTTCAAGATCTAAATCTAGACGTTTTGGAGCGTTCCATGTTGAAGATAGTGAGCTGTAAGGATGCGATTTCCTCAGTCAGTGTGCCCACGGTGTCTTCTAACTTAGAGAGGTTACTTCCTTCGGATACTTGATTAACGCTAGTTCGGTCAAAGCGCTCGTGGATTTTATTTGCGAGTTCTACCAATGTGTCAAGACAGACTTTGTCGATCCACACAGTAAGGATTACAGTGGTGCTGGATGGCAGGCAATTCAGCCAAAGTTGTTGTAAGACGGAATCGTCTAATTTTGGCTGCTCACGAGGGAACTCATGTGACGCGAAAGCTGTTAGGTGTTCTGTCGCCGAGTTATACACCAGCCAGCAGCAGCTTTAGCCTGGCTTCATCAGAAGCCATAGTATGCTTATGAACAACAGCCTTCAGCGTGTCTTCGGGCAAAAAGGAGGGCATAGGGTCGAAAACGTCTAGTACTTCTTTTGCGATGTCAGACGGTAACTTTTATTGTACAAAAGAAACCATGACGTTTTGCTTCGTTATTCATCTGAAACGAAACATGCCTTGTACTTGGATGAACCAGACATGTGGGTTAGCAAGGTCGAATGCTTGAGTGTTACAACTTATAACGTTTACTTGCTATTCGTCAGGTTCAAACGACATTATGGCAAAATTGATAAATAACAGGAATTCTGAGCGAAAAAATGGAAAACAGGCTCACCAATTATGTAATGGATAGTGCAAAAATATAACAGGAAAATGTTATAGTAAAACAGACGAAGGAACGAACTCACGATAAGTAAAGATACAATGTCAAATGCAAATATCCACACAAAATTATTCCAACTCCGAACTTCTATGCGTCGCGTAGATCGCCAATAGTAATTGGCGAAGCTGGAAAATGTGGCGACACGTCAATTTCGCCGTTAACCGTCGTGATTCACAAACACGCAATAATAAAGCAACGGTAAACAAATCAGAAGAAGGACGCGCGAGGAAGAAGTATATTATGCAATAATCGGTGATTGAAACAAGCATCGATAGAAATAGAAATACAATTGAAAAGAAAGTGAAATTACAAGTTGCTACAGTACAAAATACTAAGGTACGAAGCAAAAGTAGTTCACTACAGTTGCTTATCCACAGCTTTTTACTAAGAGAAGTCCTGGATGCTCGATTGGCACTTTACCCAATTACTGTCCTGTGCAAACTTTTGCATTGTTTCTTGAATAGCTGACCTCTCAATGTCAATAGTCAATAGTCAATAGTTTATTACGGTATAAACGCGGGGAGCTTGTACAAAACCGCAGGGTGGATTGTGCAGTGGATCGAAAAGAAAAGAATAGTAAAATGTTCGAGTTTTCAAGGCCTTATAGCGGGCCACATTCGCGTTAACCTGCACCATCAGTGGATTTTGGTGGCATTTGGACAGGTAGGGCGTCAACTCGGGACACCGCTACCCACCACATCCTCCAGCGTGCGCTTGGACTTCCGATACTGGGATATTGGGTCTCAAGAAGTTTTAGCAGTTCAGCAAAGTGGTCGAAGGGAAATGTGATCCATATTTTCTGGGACGGGAAACGCTGTGGAAAGAGGGAAAGATATGGTGCAGTATCACAGAGAATATAGGCGTAAAAAAGGATAATTAAGAATTGTGTATCGTCTGATAAAAATGGAGGTCAAGGCGTTTTTAAAAATAATTAGGGATGAAGCCAAAATAACCAAAAGGGGTAGTGCGTTCCAAGCACGAGGAATCCGGACGGCAAAGGAGTATCTGCAGCAGTCCAATCTACTATGCAGATGAGCCAACTTCAAGTGATGACCACGATTTGCGGAGTATGGGGCCATTTTAAGCATACACCTACATGGGTGAGTTTCTTCCGTCAATATCCGATACGCAAGGATCAGATCACCTCGGATACGACGATAGTTTGTAGAGAATAATTGTAGAGTCGTAAGACGTTCCTCATAGCTGACGGAGCTAAGCCCCTTGACAAGCTTCGTAGAACGTCTCTGCGGCTGTTCTAGGGCGTGCTGGTCACGTTTCAACCATGTGTTCCAGACGGAGACAGCATACTCCAAGTGTGGCCTGATGTACGCCTGAAGAAGAAACGGGAAGAGACGTGGATCGATTGTTCCGAACGCACGTTTTAAAAGCCCAACGTTTCTATTTGCCACGGTTGAAGCTCTACTACACTGAGCAGAGCAGCCCAAGTCATTTTGTATAATCACCCCAAGATCTTTTTCTTGCATCGTGACAGCGAGCATCTTGCCACCCAGATTATAGCCAGGGTCGCCAGGAAGACGAATGCGTAATGCGTGGCATTTGTCAGTGTTGAATGGTATGCGATTGATCGTAGACCATGCGTGTAATGAATCCAGGTCGAATTGAAGTTTCCTTGTATCGCTGGGTGAGTTGATGACCCGCCAAATCTTGATATCATCCGCGAAAAGGAGAAATGGTGATTCGACGTACCCACCAATGTCGTTGATGAATATCAAAAATAAACGCGGGCCAAGAACGGACCCCTGAGGTACTCCGCACCGAATTGGGAATGGCTCTGAAAGGGTCTGTCTAACACGCACCCGAAGGTTTCGCGAACGTAGGAATTCAGCAACCCAGGACAGCAACACGGGTGTAATACCCAATGCTTGCAGCTTGTGAAGCAATATCGCATGGTCAATTCGGTAAAATGCCTTAGAGAAATCCAAGTAAATGACGTCTATACCCTGACCTTCGTCAGCAGCTTTAGTCCAGTAGTCTCTGGCTAGAAGCAAATTTGTGGTACAAGAATGCCTTTTACGAAATCCATGTTGTTCTGCAGCGATGAAATAGGAACTATTCACAAAAGCCATAATTTCATCGGCAACAATGGCTTCCATCACCTTGGATAACACTGGGAGAAGGGTGACTGGACGGTAATTGGCAGGATCACTACGGCTTCCACCTTTGAAAATGGGAGTGATGATACCTTCCTTCCAACCAGTAGGGACTTCAGAGTTATCCATTAATTTTTGGAAATAAGCCGCGAGAGGTTCGCGAAGTTGATCGGCAACTGCGCACAATGCTTTCGGTGTGATACAGTCGATACCCGGTGATGAGTTGAGTCGAAGTTGCATGATTTTTTCCCGAACTTTGCTGGCAGAAAACATAATACAAGATGGTTGAGATGATGGGGTCAAAAGCATGGGGAAAATTAGAGAAGGGTTTTGGAAAATCGGCATGTAATGTGATCTTAAAACATTTGCCGCATCCTTTGATGTCGTTGTGGAACCTATACTGGTGGTAAGTGAGGGGATACCAGTCTGAACCTTCCGTTTATTGTTGATAAATTTGTACAAGAGCTTATTGTTTTCCAGGAATTGACCGGTGAGTTCATTTTGATAATCAAATTTATCCTGGCGCACCAGTCCCGTGCAATGATTTCGTAATTTTCTGTAACACTCCCAATCATTTGGCAGTTGTGTCAGTTTGAACTCAGTCCACGCAGCATTTCTGCGGCACATCCATTTACGAGTTCTGCTCCGAATGAATGTGTCATTGGTTTTTCGCAAAACGGGTTTTGAGACTGAAGAAAGCTCTAGCATCTGGTGCCACTTGGTAAAAAAATTTTGCCAAACTGATTCCGGACCGTCCTCTAACATGAAATCGAAGCTATTGGCCGCTACAACGTCATAAAACATGCCGTAGTCAGTGACCGTCCGTAACTGAGAGTCCTCATGGTTGAGGTAGTTAGCATAGCACACAAAGTCCAAAGTTAAAACTATATGGTCGCTTTTGCCTAACGGAGTTTCACTCGAGATTTCCTCAACCATCAACTCCTCATTCGTCAGTAAGAGGTCCAATAGAGAAGGCGTGTCAGTTCCACGAAAACGTGTCGGTTCAGTCACGTGATTGTACAAATGGTGACTTCCTATCAGTTCACGCAGCTCCCAAGCAAAAGTATCGCGGGAGGGTTCAACAGTCAAACTGGGTGAATTGAAATCTCCCATCAACAAGACGTGACTATGTTGCATTGATAAGGCGAATCGCAAGGAGTGTAATAGGTTGACATCAGCAACAGGTTGAGCATTTGGTGGGCGGTAGATCACAGCCAGTAGAGCAGAGTCACTGTTTCTAAGCTGCACGCGGCACCACAGTGAATCTATGGTTTGCAGATGAATGTGAGATAGTGGTTCACAGTGGAGTGAGGAGTTATGGTACAAAAAAAACTCCACCACCCTTGGTGAGACGATCTTTCCGAATGACAATCATACCAGGAAGTGAAATTTCGGCATCTGCAACGGAAGATGATAACCATGTCTCAGTCACAGCTATCACGTCGAAGCGTTGAGCAGCGTGTCGAAGACGAAGTTCAGGAAGTTTACTGAGTAGGCCTTGGGCGTTCGCATAGAAACACTTCAGGCTCACGCGCGATAGGGTAGGAGTCTGCAGAGTTGTTTTGGGCGTCCATTACGCCGATCCTAATAGGACCGGCTGGCTTAAGTTTTTTGAGGCATCAACACTCTTATCGGTAGAATCACACTGAAGCTTGTCGATTCGCTTTTTATCGATGGCAGAACGGAGGCGAATCTCGGAAGGTGCAAAACGTTTGTATCGCTACCAACTCTGTAACGCATCATTCACCATGGATTCTGATTGAAAAGTTACTTTGAGTATGCGGGGCCCAGAGCCCTTGTAACTGGGGGAAACAGCTAAACGTTTCAAACCAATCGTCAGAGTGTCAGTGATTTTACTTTGTTGTTGTATGAAACGCCACTGCTCGCAGTCGTGTGTAGTGTTTTTATTGGCATCATCGTCATTTAGTTCTGGAACGCCATGAATGAAAACGCTTTTCGTGTCATTCTCCAACTTCCAGTTGAAGTTCGTTTCTTTCTTGGCTTGTCGCTCAGCCCATGACACGTCCGGAAATATGCGGATGGGTGAATTGCTGTTGCGCAAAGTGTGTGCAGAGAGTAAGACGAATTAAACATCCTCCAAGGATGTTAAGGTGATTCGCAATGGTCTAGGCTCGCCATTATGTAATGATTTATGATGCCTGGACAGACGTACAATGTTCCTGGCCTCTGCAGAAACCTTTATTGAGTCACATATCGTCTGCCACTGTTGTGCATCTTGCACCTGACGAGTTTTGAAACAAGGCGAATTCGTCTCTGGCACATTGGTGCATATCACGCTTAGCACCTCGTTGCAACGGGAGCTTGTTGCGGTGGCCACTTTCTTCACTGCTGTGAACTTGGCTTGAGTGTTGTCTTTCGCAATCCCCGGAATCGTATGTACGGATGTGTACTTAGAACCAGTGGAGATCGCCGCAGAAGCAGCAGTTGTAGCAAATGTCATCGGTGTTTCAGTTACAGATGAGATTCCAGCAACCAACGACCCAAATGTGTGCTTCGCTTTCGGGACAGAAGGAACAGCAACCCTTTTCAACTCGGACTGTTGACGAGTACACAGAGAACCATGGCTGTTTTCTAACCGGTGCAGTCTACTTTCAAGAGATGCGATTTTCTTAGACTGTTGGTCTAACAATGATAGCAGACAACGGACAGTTGGGTTTATTGAGCATGCTGCACAGAGCCAAAGCTTACTTGCGTTTTGTTTGTGTTCAATAAAAAAAGCGGACGTCAAACCCGAGCAACCAGGATGAAACCAGGAAGAGCAGATGCTACATTCTATCCCTTCAAGAACAGGGGTGGAACAACCGGCTTTACCGCAATTGACTGTAGCTTCAGACGGCTTTTGGAGTTCAGGAGCTTTTCAAAGTGCATTTTGTTGCAGTGAAGAATTCTCAAGACTACTCTTAGTAACTTTTGATCTACGAGCAACCATTATCTAGAAAATTTGTTACGAATGAAAAAAACAGATTCAGGAGAGCAAAATTTCACGTTGATTTCAAATCGATATCGAAGTGCCGGGTGCTCAACCGCATACCGTTGAAGAAAATCTGGGTGCGTGATTGGCTTTTAGCCACCTTCAGCCTTGTGCAACTTGAACTTGAACTTGAAACTGAACTGAACAGAACTGGCGCACTGGTTTTGTGTACTTGAAGTTGCGCGGTGGATTCGTAAATTTTGTATCGTGCGATGGCACTCGATTTCGCAGCTATCGGTAACGCTTTCGCCAGCCAATATTATCAATCAATGAGTAATGATAGGAGTAGCGTGGCCGCATTTTTTCGCGTATGTAGCGTATCTGATGTGTATTTTTGCAGGATGACGGGCGTATGATATATAATGGCGTCACTGCAATCGGTAAAGCAGCCATTGTAGAGAAACTTACGGTAAGTTGACTTATTCCCTCCGCTAAATTATGCAGTCGATCAGGTGTAACACTCTGCGGTTCGCTGTTTCAAGCGTTGATACCCTGCCATTGGAAAACGCATTGCATATTCAAGTAGTGGGACAATTACAGGTAGGCTCGATCAATTTAATTTATCCCCCTTTTCCACCCAGAATAATAATAATTATATAAGTCATAAAATATTTTCTATTTTAGTGTATATTACTTTATTGGTGTAATATCGACTTGTCTGATTTTCTAGGGTGATCAAAAATATTTTATGCAGATGTCTAAAAAAATTCGGTAGAGGCTGAAATATCGCAAACCATGTATACTTATTTAGAAAACTCGTATAGCAAATGAACCTCGAAACGCAGTTTTTATTTTCTATAACCTAGAATAGCGTCGCAGTAAAGGTAACCAGACTAACTTTACTCAAGCAAGCGAATTTCTCTGCTACGCTTGCTGTACTCTGGGCGACCAGTCTTCCTGTACGGGGTCCGCGCTTTCAGTAGTAAAGTCTTTCACTGGTTGTCTCGACGTAGGTGGCACTTTAAAGTGTTTGATTAATCTTGTATGTTGTCGAGTAGAATGTTAAAGAAAGCTTGTTATGATGCCTGACAGTAAATGCAGCAATGAAGTTTTCGTGCTGACGTCGCTGAAAGCGTTAACTGCACTTCATTGTGTGCTTATTGGATCCACAGTATAGGCAACTCATCCCAGTGTCCAAATTCTTTTATAGATTCCGTAGCTTTTTATTTTTCACCTTTCGCCTTTGGAATTCAATCGTGTATGGCAGTTAAATACTGGTTGCTTGTTATCTGTCTATTTCTGTTTGAGTCCGACCGAGAAACCACGTTAATGGGAATAAGGTTTTATTGAATCGATTAGTTCTGTTTTTGGTGACGTTCCGCTTCTGACAACGACGGTTCCTCAAACCAAGCGTGTCAGTACGTACATACATAATATTTTACTAGCATTTACCAAGCTGGATGCAGATTTCGTAAAGATAAACAGGTGACAGTGAAACACTCATTATTACAACAGTGTTGGACATCCAATACAAACAACGATGGGCCGCAAAGTGCTTCCGCCTTTAATATTTTAGGGACACCATTGAACCTTGGAGTCTTGGCGGCTTCCGGGTGAAGCCACAATCATTGACCAAGGTTTTCTAAGCACCGCTGTTGTTTTTGTCGCAGGGTAAGAAATATTTGCTGCTCATCACGCGTAATGATAATCTTTTCCGGCCGAAATTTTTTATAGCCTTAGCTCTAAAGCTTCGCAGTGTATCTGCCTGATTTTCCGGCAGCTGGTTTAAGGTAGCTTTAATGCGTAGATGAACACCCTAAGCTTTTAAAACCTCTATACTTGTAAATAAATTTTGGTTTTTTTCTCAACAAACCTTGTCCTGTGTTAGAGCTGCTTATATTGTGAGTTAGATTATCTCAAAATGTGGTTTATCACTATTATCGATAAATCACATCAATCTTTCGAAGTTAATAGAATCCCAATCTTGGGCTCTTCAGTTTGCGTGGCAAGGACCTCGTATTTCCCTATCTTTTGTAGAAATACCCATCGTGCAACTCAGTTCGTAATTTGGGCTTCAAACTAGTGGCTTTTGATAACGCGTTTTCCATTGTTTTATTATAAATTGTTATTGTTTGCGCAATTTTCCTGGAATCGCGAGAACTATACTTACTTTTACTTTTGTGCGGCTGGCTCCACGGGTGGATTAGCCGGCTTCATTGATGTCTCAGATCGCACCAGCCCACGCACGGCGATCGGAGGCGAGATCGTTGCAGATCGTGATCCAGTCTCGTTCCCACCTGCGAACTCCGTAGACGGTACGCAGACCCATTGAGACATCATCATGAAGTTTCTTGGGGGTAGTGTACAAGTGATGTCCCCAGCACCACTCGGTGTTTGTTCGAGTACACCTCTCTAGCCTTTGCACAGCCAAGTGCAACCTACAAGGCAGCAGGGAGTTGGCAGATAAACGCGCTGTGCGCCAGTTATCTACCTACGGGACTTCTCTCCGGATTTTTCCTCGGGGTTTTCTCCCGAAGCCTTTCCCGCAATCGGGTGACCCACAAGGCAGTGGGGGTTTGGGGTCAGGGTTTTCCTTCCCCTAGATGGATTGCCAGTAGCTGACGAGCTCCATCTGCCCGGAGCAAACTGGTTTTAAGGCGCCAGTCACCCGCCTTCGCCCCTTCTCCTGTCAGTAAGAGCAGTTCCGCCGGGCTTGTGAAAGCCACTCGTGCAGGCCAGGAGTTGGACTTGGTTGTCAGAGGCTATTTGAGACGCACGCCACGTGGGAGCATTTTATAGATAGTAGGTGGCTCATTCCTACTACCACCCCCGGCTGTGACAACCTTTGGAACTATCTTGAGGTTTGACCACGGGTTTTGTGGTATGAATATTCTGCTAACATCTAAGTTTGTGTATGGGATAGTTGATCAATTTTACTTCCACCTCGGCCTTTAGTACCATCTTGTCGGTCAATTTGCAAACTTCAGGTTGATAGTAGTTAACAAGATATTTGAAATTGTTTGAGTCCGATTTGGAAGGAATATTTATAGAAATTTTTTAATGAATTTGTTTTTGGTACCGATTCGCTTTCAACACAAATTTTCGTCAGATCAAGGGTGTAAGAACAAATAGACATTAAGTTCAAATTGTGTTTACCTGACCAATCTAAAGTTGGCCAAGAACACCGAATTCCTGTTCGTACTGACACCCCCGTTCCGTCAAAAGCCAATCGTTACAAAAATTGCTTTAAACGATTCATTTCAAAGTTTCCTTTCATGAATATAATTTCACAAAATAAGGCTGACTCCTACAAATTAGCCAGTGATTTTTATACGAACAACCGAATTGGAAGCCTAATTTGATCAACCATTCCATTTACAAACTCAGATGTTAGCAGATGATAGTCATATCAAGAAACCTTTGATCAAACCTCAAAATAATTCTCGAGATTCCAGGAATGTTGCGAAAATCACTAACAAAGTTTCTTTTTCTAAAACAAAACAAACAGGGCTCGCGGGAACCTGGCAAAGACGCGGTCGAAAGCCTCCAGTTTCATGTCAAAATTGCAAGCCTGATATGAATTTTTGCCAACTCTTGGGAAAACTCGCTGAGGGTTAGATCACACATACCGATCCCATTAGAGTAAGGTAAAAACGTTAGTTTGCCATTATTTCAACTTGGAAAGATAAATGTAATCTATCGAGAATAGTCTTACAATATTTTATGGTAATCATCTTATGAGATCGAGCAAACCGCACCAAGTTTGTTGGGAAAAGGCTTAAACTTCTCGCTAAGTACAAAGTTTTTAAAGGCTGAGGATGTCACTCCATGCATTAAATTTACCTTCAATCGGTTATCGTTAAGTCAAGCAGATCATCTGTGAAGCTGCATATCTAGTATTATAAAAATATCTTCAGCAAAATGCGCTTTTTATCTTGTGACAAGTGGGAGTAGTAATCACATAACCTTGATCAATGATTGTCTTAGATTTTACCCAAAGCTGCTTAGAATCCCAGGTACTATAGACTCCTGAAGATATATAAAGCGGGCGTCTCCATGCGACAACCTGTTATTTTTTTCAACCAACGTAAATATCCTCGGCAATTTGTTTAACTCCCGGCTTGTGATTTCGTAAACAATTCCAATCTAAAGTAAATTTAGTAGTGCATGCTCTCCACGAAATTTCATCGATTGCTTGTTCCATTCGAGTTATGCTTACTCTTGTATAGAACCGTTGCTTTTACCATCGCGCCCTTCCCCTTCATTTAGGATTTTGTTTTGTCTCGCTTGTATGTTCTTATTACCGGTGTAATACTGCCCCTAATGTTGTTGTCTCAGGCCAACTTCACCTTGTTTTCTATTTCCTCAGACCGACGAGGAGCGCCCGTTAACCTTCAGTGAAACCTTTTTGCTCACTATGTCTGGTCAGAGTTTTTTGATTTACAATTCAATATTTCGGTTGAATCTCCACGATTTTTAGTGAAAAGGATTTGTTCACGTTCTTGCCTGCGAGCCAGATTTTCGTACTTTCCGATCCCCACGTTTACCACATAGATATGCGAACAAGGCTCCACAGCTTCTGTCCCAAATTATGTGACATTTTTACCAACTCGGTGCCTCCGCTTTGTAAATGAACTATTATTTTCGCGTTATGAGCATATGGAAATAAACTCTTGAAACTACAACGAAACTTTTTGCTGTCTCTAAGCTGGATGTTCTTCTTTTTTGATTGTTTTGTTTTCGTTCGTGTATGTATAATGTATGTTATCCACGCAAAGTGCCACACAATCATATATTGCACTTCGGCCCAGACCTAGTCAGATACAAGAATGAAAGCATACATCAATAGCGATGCCGCTAATTTGAACAGCACGCGCGGACGGAAGAACGCTTTGGTGGCATTAGAAGTGTTTAAATTTGAAGACCTTGATGAACATTTGTACTTCTGTCAGGCCTACCCAATGAACTTCAAAACGAAAAACGGTTATTAAAAAGCTGGCATGCAGTGTGAGATCATTAAAAGGATTGTGAGCGTGAGAGCATGGGATATTTCATTTTTACCTGTATTTTCATAGTTGCCTTTGGCTAATAGACGCAGTGCGTTGAGACTGAGTTTGTTTGACCTCTATTCACCGACCTTCCTGGTATGAGTAGCCCTGCTGGGACCATAAGACACCACCCAGTATAACTCAATGGGTCATGCATTTACACAAACCATCGCACCGCATTAAAGTCCAGTCTCAGCCATTCATGCCACTCACTACCGGTCGCAAATTAATTTAGCACGATGTTTGCTGCACAGCGAATCCAAGTTCTAAGCCATACCCAAATCCGCAACTTTATTGCCAAATGCAACGAGTACTTTTCTTGTTCTAACTGTCCATAGCATTGTTGAACAAACGTCAGTTTAGTCTTTCCCCTTACAGTGAATTTGTTTCGTGGCTTACACGATTAGCACACTGAAGTCAATGCTTGTTTCGATAGTTTAACGGTAAGTAATTCTTAAGATCTCATTTATTGTTTGCGATGGGTAGGACAATGAAGAATCTTGACTGATAGCACCGTCTATCTTTGTACTCATGGTATCGATGCCAATCAAACACTTTAGCGTAACCGCTAAAACGTAACGAAAATTTGACTTTAAAGTAGCCATGACTTTAAGTGTACCATGTTTATCTATCCTTCTAAGCGACAGAATACCTGTCATCTAAACCTATATAGCTTAACGCATCCCCCACAAAACGTAGTGAACGACGGACTTATTGTCTGCATTGCTCATCCTATTTTAGCTTGACTGTACTAAGGTTCCATAACTATGAAACACAGTTCTTATTATTTTTATAGAATTTCGTTCTGGGCATTTGATTTTCACAACACCGCTGTATCCGTTTGTAATTGTTGGCCTCCTTCGGTCGATGGATGTACATCACAATCGCATGTTTTTTTCATGCTCCACAGCTTTTCGAATATCCAAACAGTCCGATTCGGGAGGAACAGTCTCTCCCGCAGCGCTCGCAACGATAGGCAGACCTCGGATAATCGGCGTCATTTTTCATGCCGGCGGCGTGATCTGCGTTCAGCAGCTAAGAGCTGTATCTTTTCCTCCCCAGCTTGCAGACGAGGCTATGTACTGCAGGTGCGTCTGCCCAATGATCGACTTCCTGATTGCAACTCACCATAGAGTAGTTCTTTCGGAATACGACAATTTTCCATTCTGTAGATGTGACCAAGCCACCACAGGCTGTACTGTCGTAGTTGGGTGAACATGCTCTGTAGACCAGCTTTTGAAAGCACTTCAGCATTATTCACTTTGTCCATCCACGATATGTTCAAGATACGACGGATGCTTCGTAGATGGAAAGCAATCAACTTCTGTTCGTATTTTGCATGTGTGATCCAGGTTTCACTACCGTACAGTAAAGCATTTAATGCACCATCATCTTTGTCTTTAAAGTCAACTTGCGGTTACCCCAAACACGAATTCAATCGGAAAAAATGATAGCTGCTCTGCCAATCCACTTACCAATCTGTAGTGAGGGGTTATCCGCAATGGTTGAACCAACATATGTGAAATGAGGTATTCGTTCAAGCTGACTGTTTCCAACAGTGATGATTGGAGGCTAAACAATCTCTTGACCAAGACTTTGGTCTTGCTCATGCTAATTGTTAGCCCAAAGTCTTTGCATGCGGACGAAACAAAGTCCATTAGCGACTAAAGGTGTTCTTGGGAGTGAGCAATAATGGCTGCATCGTCGGCAAATAGCAGGTAACTGATTATCACATCCCGTGCCTTGGTTTGTGTTCTCAAGCGGTTCAGGTCGAAAAGCTTGACATCACTTCGCGTGCGTAGGTAAATGCCTTTTGTTCTCGTCCGAAAAGCGTGCTCCAGAAGCAGAGCATATAAAATACCGAAAACGTTCGAGCAGTTTTGAGGGCAGCCTATCAGATCAAGTATTTTGAAAAGACCCTCCCAGCTGCAGTCATCCCAGGAGATTTTGCTTCTAACGACTCGCTCGTTCGGGCTTTCTTCGGACCGTAAGTTGAAAGTGCGACTCGGTATATGCAGCTTTTTAGCGATTCTCAGTTTTCTAAAACTGATTGTAGTGGGGTTTATTTGTTGAACTCGACTGCTCAGCTAGATTAGTTTCGCACAGACAATTTGATGCGGTGAAATCTCGATTGGGGAAACTTCATTTTGCACAAAACAGCGAATGGCCAATGTCGCAATCTGCACTTTGATATGATCTGGCGAGGAGCACGCTTCCTATATTAGTGCGCCTAACAAGAATAAGATCAAACTGATGCCAATACTTAGAGCGAGGATGTTTCCAAGAGACTTTATGCTGTGGTTTTGTTTGAAAGAAAGTGTTACTGTGTGCACATTTCTAGAAATCGTTGTCCATTTTCATTGGTTCTACCTACACCGAACCTCCCGAGACAGTTTTGCCAAGACTCATAATCTGCACCAACTCTGGCATTGCAATCACCCAACACCACTACACAATTTCTTTGTGGCACGTTTTTGAGGTTATAATAAAAAGCCTCTTTTTCATCAGGCGTCGCAGAAAGCGTCGGTGCAGCTACCAAGATAGGTGAACTGTTCCACACAGTCCAGACCCTTATTTCTATCAGCTTCCTAATTCCTTGTAGGTTGCACTTAGGTGTAGTAACGCTAGATAAATTCATTCGAGTGAACGCCAATTGCATAGCATTCTCGAGAAACTTAATGATAATGTCTCACACTTTCATTGCCATCATTTCATTTTATCAACCAAGAGTTAAACTACATTACAATATCTCAGCCTAAGAGCGCTCTGTTTCTGTGCGGAAATCTACATGGTTTCAGGCGTATGACTTCTCACATGCATAAACGAAATACCTAGGGTACAACTAATCGTTTCTTTCGCTTCACAGTCTTGTCTGTGACGAGCTAAAGTTTCACTATTATATGTATGCTTCAAGTTGGATAAATCTGCTCTGCTGGACACGATAGATTTGTAATTTCGGTATGTTGATTCAAATAGGTTTTAATGAGGATCGAACGCAAAGCAGTCATATTACACGAGATGTAGATATGTGTTCGCATTAAGTTACGGGTTCGTTTTCTATAATATATAAATATGTGTTATTTGAAACATAAATGCAGCTAGATTTTCCTGAACTTGAGCGGTGTCTTATTCAGGCTTAGGATGGGCCTGATGCATGGGATTCCTACGATTTTCCATTTTGCCATCCTGTAATCATAAGCTGGTAAGCGTTGAAATGAATGCTCATTTAATTGCTTTTTTACTCCGAGATAAGGTGGCTTGCTAAACGGCCGGTTATCCTGTATGCTTAATCTATCGTAAGCGGTCTTGATGCTATTTGAGACACAAGTTCTGGGGGATTAAATGTCTACTTTAATGTGATTCCCAGCGGTCGACTTCAGTGCTGTGGTAACCAAAAAACGTAAATGGAGCTAATATAACTGTACCACGCTATGGCTAATTTTAATGATAATGTTAATAAATCACTTTCCTTCTCTAGCTATTTTGCGCATTCGGATTGATCAGCTGATTACCTTCATTTGGTTTTTGATAAGCTACTTTCTCCAACTTTCTTCTCCAGATCAATGTTTTTAAATGTTTGCTTCTACGAAATTCTGTTTCAATATACTACCTCCTTTGTTTAATCTGAACCATGAGTGAAGAATTAGCTCTTGGCTTCGCCACCAAAAGCCCATCGCATCATCTCATATCCCCGCTTTTTCCCGATAAAATTGGTGGTCGTCCTGCCTGGTTGTCTCTTGGTCATCTTCCCTCACCAGCTCAATTACGATGCCCTCAGTGTTCGCAGCCAATGGCATTTCTGTTGCAAGTAAGTTGTGTGTAAGGTCGGAACTTCCTATTCCTCATAGGTCTATTCAACCGTCGATGATAGAGTAGATTGTTTTCATCGCGTGTTGTTTCTGTTCATGTGTCGTGACGGGAAATGCCATCACATACCCGATGGATTCCCACCGTTCCGCGTGTTCCGCTCTCAGCTTGGACGTCAGAATCCATATTACAGGTAGTCTTTGTCTCTGGGTTTTAAGATTCACACAGTTACGAACCTCCCGAAACTGAACATCCGTCGGAAAGCCTTGTCAAATCATGGATAGAAGAAAACCGTCTTCCGTGTGCAGAACGTTTTACCAACATTTGCCCCATATGCGGCTGCAAAGCTGATCAAATGTGTTCCCGATGTCGTGCGGTTTATTATTGCTCGAAACTCCATCAAGTTGGTCGTTCCCTACGAAAATGTTTATTCGTTCTTAGGTCATGGATTGGAAACATCGCCACAAGTCCCGGTGTTCCAGCTCAGCAAGTTCATGTACGAAAAGGCCTAATTTTGATTGGAACGATGCGTTATTACCCGAATTTCGTCTTTCCTCGGAAACGGTTGCTGGTGGGAGTGCTGTAGTGTCAAGCGATGAAGGTGAAGATGATTTTGAAAGCGAAAAGGCAGAAAATGTTCCGTGAGTACCATGCGCATAATAGCAGCTAGAATGTGTTTTTGTCGTAGATTCTCGTAGGCCTTGGCAACCTGACATGATCTTAGTCCACGTGCAGTCGTTGACTGCGGCGCTTTGTTTAGATCAAGCTTGTGATTTCTTGCATACGTACTTCATATGTTAGGCGACGGTAGAATGCCCAAATCGTTCTCCTAGTTGGGAACTTGTCTGCCACTGTTGGATCATTCTGACACGACCAACTTGTTCAATCACATGTACCCAATACTTGTAAATAGGTTAAACCCATGTGCTTGAACAAAAATCCACATGTGCTTGCAATTTCATCATTCACTACTGATGACTGCATGCAGCACGAAGCCGCTCGTTGGGGCTAGAAATACATTTAAATGCGTATTTTTGTTGAAGTTATCCTAATTTGCTTGCCGGTGCAGCTAGTTAATTTAGTGAAATAATGCGGCTTCTTCCCTGTAATTCAACACATTGTTTTGCTACAATCATGTTCAGCGTTGCATTTCACACAAGCCTGGTCTATCTTCTTGTGACGTAGAAATTTTCAATGACCGTGGCTTGTTGGGCCTACAGCTTTGGATTTGCGAGAGGCTTCCAGTTTACCTGTTTGCCCGGATGTGCAATCGTGCATTATTTCTGTGCTGTGCGGCTAACATCGTCCTAAATTGATTGGCCAACGGTAGTGAGCTACATGCTGAAACACGCTGGAGTCTCACTACCATTTCTATTTCTTTTGTCATATCTGTCTAGGCCTGGGCAACCTGACAGTATCTTAGCCCACGTACTGTCTCTGACTGTGTGGCACTTTGCCTGGGTCAGGCTTGTGCTTTCATACCATATCATACCATACCTGAATAGAAGAAATAGAGTGAGATTTTCGACGTTCTTACGCGCGTCACCATAAGGTGCATCGTTTCTTATTCGTTCTCTTGTGGAAAACAGAACACGGAGCGTCGAGTTGACGATCTGGTAAACTGAATTTATGCCGGTTATCCATACTTTGGCGCTCTTCTGTCAGTCCCATTTTTATGTTTTGGAGAGCAAGGTGCTTGACCGCAGACTTGAAGCCGATTTGCTTCTAAATTATTTCGAAAGTAATTTTGTTGAATGCATATCTGCAACCTACCATGCAAGTTCGATAAAGATATAATTTATTCTCTGCTTTTACTTCTTTCGTATATTCCCGTCCTTCTTTTTTCAGTGATGATGAGCTTGAGGCCTTGGCCAAGAAGGAGACGGAGGAAGAAGCTCTTTTCAGGAAATTCAGGGAAGCGCTTCAATCCGAACCTGATCAGGTAAGCGAATTAATTATAATTGCGAAAGGCGGCATTCATCTACTCGAGCTGTTACCGTAGACGTATCGTATCGGCTGATTATTTGCGGTGTGATGTAACCTGTTTCCGTTAGCTTTAAACTCAATCAACCCGGCCTATACACGAATTCGTTTTTCGTGGCTGACATCGTGCTAGGTTGATTTACCAGCGGTCCCAAGCTGCATGAAAAACACACCAGAGCCTCAATACCATTTTATGTTTTAAGTTTAATTTCTCATATCTATGTAAACCTGGGAAACCTGACGGTATCTTAGATCACGTGCAAATAAAGGATGTCGCTCAAGATGTATCAAGGATTAGCATGTTCAAAGTGTCAGTGAAAATTTGTAGCTCATTTGCAAGATGCATGTAAGTATGTGTGCAATCACAAACCTTGATCCAAGCAAGTGCCGCACAGTCCTAGACTGCATTTGGACTAAAATATTGCCAGGTGCACAGGCCTAGACAGATAAGCAGTAAAAGTGGCAGTGACACAGCATGTTTCCTCATGCAGCTCACTACCGTTGTCAAATCACTTTAACACGATGTTATTTGCGTTAAATAGAAGTACAGAAATTCATTTTTGTTATTCTAACTAGCTTAATCCGTATATATCCTTCGACCATTAAATCCATCCCCTGATCTGCATACGTGTAGCCCGGTGAAAATGCGTTTACTGGCAACAGACGAATGCGAGTGACTGGTGCCTTAAATCCCGTATGCTTCGTGCCTGCAGAGCTGGTAACTTTGTAAAGATGCTCCATTTTAAGCAACCACTGCATTGTTACTATATCCAATCATGGAAGAACCTTCAGGAATCAACACTGAAGTGTCGCAGCGTTTAAGACGTATGTCCTAATCGGACGGTCCAGTTTCAAGTTCCGACGAGGTCGCTTATTTCGGCAAGTGTGTTTAACCCACCATACCAAAAGTGTGAAATGTTGTGCCGACAATTGTGGGAAAACTCTGCAGCAGCTCTACACCTTGTGTCGTTGATGGATTCATTTTTAATGAGGTATAATTGTTGTCCGGTTAAATCGTCTCGTTCCCGCTCCTAACGTCTATTACGCTTCGATGACACTCGATCCAACATTAATCACCTCATCTTTCAAAGTTATCACAGCCAGCAATGGTATTAGAAATGAACCCCTACTATTTATGAAATACTTCAATGTAGAATGTGTTCGAACAGCCCCCGTGCTCGCAAAACCTGTCCTCCGCTCTTAACCCACTCGTTCTTAACGTCGGCGATAAGGCGGCCAAATGAAGACATGGCTGCCGACTGTGTTGGAGGTTTAACGTGCCCTGGGACTGCGTGCCGTCTATGGCGTTCGAAGGTGGGAACGATCTTGTTTCTACTCAACTCTTAGAGATATGAATGAAACTATCTACCCTACCCATGTAGCCAGCCACACAAAAGTAAAGGTATAGTGTGTCACCTCTCGCGTTTTCTGTCCACTTGTCGAATGGGTTGCTTATATCTTATGGTCAAATCACGTATTGACAACGTTTGTTCTCAATATTCCTATCGCGGTTATCAGATTTATCATGTTATTTCGTGCTTGTCGGTACCTTTCGAGCCCTCATCACGTTGGGCTTGTTTGACCAACCATGACGAATTATTTACTTAACTGTTGTGCAGGCGGATTAGCCAGCCTCATGGACGTCTCCAAACACGCCAACCCACGTGCGTCGATCGGAGGTCAAATCGTTGCAGATCCTTATCCAGTAGCGTTCCCATCTTCAAACGCTGTAGACGGTATGCAGTCCCAGGGCGTCTACGTCCTTCATAGTTGACAGCCAGTTCTTCACTTGTCGCCGACGTCAAGTACGAGCGGGTTTAAGGTCGAGGACGAGTTTCTTGAGCGTTGAGTCTGTCTTACGGAGGACGTGACCAAACCAGTGCAATCTTCGCCGTTGGATGTAAATGGAGAGTGGAAGTGTTTGATTACATTGCGTAGGAACGGTAGCCATAGATACGCAGTCAGTATATCGGACATCCAAGTTTATGCTAAGGTACCAATGGTCGAATACTTCTAAATCTCGTCCATTATTCGACCTCAATGGCCACGTCTCACATCCATAAAGCAGTACAATTCTGATCGCTTCGCCAAACGGTGCTTTTCAACTTTCAAATCGCATTACGCGCACGATCAACCCTTAACTTCTTTCGCCAGAATATTGGGTAACACACTGGAAACGAAGCATTCGAAGATTGGAACCTCCGTATTAGGATAGCCCTGGGCATTTGATTGTCTGACGTCTGATGCCTTACTTTTTCTGCGTTTATCTGGAGACCGCGAGGCTACTAATGAGGGATAAAAGCGTATGCAGGATTTTGTCATTTGCATGACCGACTACGCAATCAGTGTAGTTGAGATCAGAGATCCGTCGAAACCTGAGCCCATTGATAATCAGTGACTACTTTGTTCAGAATCCAGTCGACGACAAAGTTGAATAGAATTTTCGATAACCGACAGTCATGCTGGACCCCAATGTGCGAATTAAATTCGTAGACGCCTACCCTAGTCCTAGTAGGGATGTAATAGTCTCTTATTAGGTTTCAAATAGATCCCGTCCGATAGCATAATATCCCATGAACAACCATGGTCTAAAAAGTCAAAGACACCGCGGAAATGGATAAAACATGCTATCGTTTGCTGTTGATATGAAGAACAAGAAGAAAATGACTTTATTCGTGCACACGAGTTTTCGGCAATTAGATTAATTTCTCCACAAAGTTAAGAAAAGTTTAATGTATGGCTTCACACAAGACTGACCGCATAATAAATACTGCCATGTTACCCAGGCTTAGACATACATGTGAATGAAGTTAGAAAAATGACGTGGAAATCCCAACATCGGTTATCAAATTGTTTTGCGCATCTTCAACTCTGAAGCAGCCATGGATTGGTTAACCATCTATCGAGCCAACCAAAAGAGTTTCTGAATTTATTAGTTCTTGAATAGGGAATAAAATATTGACTTCGAGTGGAGGAAGTAGATTTGCAGGCAACAAGGTTCTTGTTCAGTGGATGAGAACTATCGGCAGAAATCCTTTTGATTACAGGTGTTGTGTAAAGGAGGCGTGGAACGATGCAAGAAAAAACAAAAAAAGTTGAATTCGATTAGGTAGGATGGAAAGAGAACGGAGGTGAAGAGCATAGAATGACAACCGGCGAACTTTCAGGAATTGTGTGGTCACATGATTGGTCCAACTAAGACTGTCGGATATTGTGACGCCAAAATACTCGAAGTTGCTGCATCTTTCAAACACCGAGCCATTAAATGAAACATGAGAAATAATTTCGATGCAGAGTTGAACATCGCTGTCCAGTCATCTTGGGAAATACAATTTCGTTGCATGTTTGGAGGATTCAAAGATAAACCAAGTGTGGATGACCATGACCATTGAGGTTCAATGCACGGTGCTCCAGAATCCTACGGTATTTGAATATGTGATCTCTGCATCTCCTCTCAAGGTGAAACCCACCTTTGTTGTCTCTGATGCGTGGATCTCGTTTGGTGAAGAACTGAATCGCATATCATTCAATAGCTTCAATGTTCTAATGAGAACCCATCGCTCCTCTCTATTTTATTCCAGGTAATTCGATTGCAACGTGGCGGTAACCCGATCTGGCTTTCGAAAACCCCTCCGCATGTACCACCTTGTGAGGTATGCGGCGCGGAGCGAATTTTCGAGTTTCAGGTAAGAGGGAGAATTACGATGCATACGAAGTATGGTATGAAAGCACAAATTTGATCCAGGCAAAGTGCCGCACAGCCAGAGACTGCACATGGGCGATATTACTGTCAGGTTGCCCAGGGCGCATAGGGAACAGATATGAGGAAGAAAAACACGAACAGAAAATGGTAGTGAGATCCAGCGGTTCGGCATGCAGCTCACTACCTCTGGCCCAATTGATTCAAAGTGCATAAGCTCCGCATCGTGTACGTTGTAACAAGTTGAGTGAAGGTGTGCTAGCGGAACACTTGCTAGATAGTCCGGAAACGTGGGAAGCCAACAACTGCAGTTGATTGAAAATCCCGGAATGATTAGAATACGTGATGCGCATTGACTATTAAGTAGCTTCAGCTCGGTGTTCTTCCATTTCGGTCATTTTCCATAATTTCTAAAATATATTACAGTTAACTATTACTCCCATCGAAACAACACATGTTCTGTTATTTTGCTTATTATCCACCGTTTCATTAAGCATAATTTCTGCAATTTTTTTCAACTAAAGATATTCTTTCTCTCTCCCTAACGGTTCATCTAGTGCGAAGACTAAAGAGATCAGTGACTAAATGGTTATTGGGTGGCACTCTGGTTTAGATTGAGCAAATCCACCCATATCATTTCACACTAGTTTCAACAAGACAATGTGACAACCATGCCGGTAGCTAAACAATTTTTAAACGGGCTGTTTTACTCTCTCTTTTTACCCGATAACCGCACTGTAGTAGCCCAAAGAGTACGCAAGCTCAGTTTTAAGCCGCCTGTGAGCTAGCACTCAAGGGGTTCGTATGAGATATGAATTATCACAATTACGTGTTTTCGTGTCTAAGTTTGAACAGTCTAACGGACCAACAACTTATTAAAGAGATTTCCAGCGCCCGAACTGATTTCTACCCTACTCTTCAATATTTTTCTGTCCCCTCCCTTTTCCTACTGTTTAATCGTCATCCTTCAGCATCCACTGTGATAACCTTTTCCAAGCTCAGCATATCCTGAACCCAAAACCCATTTTATAAAACCGTTCACTTCTGCATATGTCTGCCATAAATGTACGAACCCTACGTCAATCAGACCAGCAAGCGGCTCTTTCCCTTTGGCTAGATTTGTTGTCTATCGATATTTGTTGCCTCTCAAAGACAAGACTTTATGATCCCTCTACGATAATCGAACTGACTGCACCAACTCTGCGTGCAGAATACTGACTTTTAGACTGGATTCCCTTCAATGACAGATCGTGCCGTCCGGCTATCTACATTTATCAACACTACTCGCCGAACTCAAAGTAATCGCTGCTTGTTAGTAGTAGCCACTTATGCTCCGATTAATAATAGTACTGGTGACAGCAAAGATATGTTCCACGACAAACTCTGTACACTCTTGCGAGTTCTGATATCACTATTCTTGCTCAGCTTGGACGCCTAGATGTTACTGAGTCACAACTCAGTGGGCCATTCAGTCTCGATGCTCAGCGGACAGACAATGGTGAACGCTTTCTTCGCCTATGTGCACAATACAGACTATTTATTAGTAGCACTTCATCTGTAAGCGTATACCTTTCGAGAAGCTTCCGGAGCCTACAATTCTGCAAGCTTATTACGGCGGCTTAGCAGTGTCCGACAATATCACACAGAAGTGGAATGGGATTGCTACTGTAATGCCCGATGCTGCGTAGTCGGCATGTGGCAATTCCACCTCTAGCTGAAGGTCCCACTTGATCCCTCAGGCTACCCCGCTATTATTAGAAGAAAGGTGAAAGATTAATTCCGGTTCGCAATATAACGCAGAACGAAGACGCGTCGAAAATAATCTCAAGTGTAGCATTCGATCAGATAGGAAAGCTGGACGGCTGCAAACTAATGAAGGTAGCCAACAATTCAGGTAACGTCCGAAGACTGTTCCATTTGATTCGGTCTACAGGTTCGGAAACCAATAGGGTCAGTGAGACAATCGCAGAGAAGGATGGTGCTTTAATCACTAGCAATGAGTGTCGCTTGTCACGTTAAGCGTAGGATTTTCATGAGCAATTTAACTGGCCAGCAGCAAATGATCCATTATCTTGTATTCCGTATTCTTGAACCCTGGTCAGTTGGTTTGACGCCTGCGAGCCAAGCAGAAATCTAGCTTGGCATTGAGTCAATGAAAATATTCAAGGCAGTCGGTCCTGATGGTCTGGTCCCAGTTCTGTTCAAGGAAGATTGCGATATCTTACTAAGCACACTAGTTGACCCATATCTTTTAGAATTTTTTACGACGTCATGGTTGTATGACAGTTAAGCACTTGGTACTTGTTATCGGTTTAATACTGCCAATGATGATGATGTGCATTTGATCTTCATCATCATCATAGACACCATTACCTACAAAACCGGTAAAAAAAAGGCACGGAAGGGTGGGGCTTAAATTCTACGGCTTCTATAAAGAGTAATCACAAACAAACTGAGGAGAGGTGCCTACACCTCGAATGGAACTACATTCAAACAGTTTCGTGAACGAGTAGAGCGACTCACAGACAGCTTCCTTGCGGCTTTCACACTGTCACGCATCATAACAAGCTTTTCTCGTCACTTCGCTTGACAACATACAAGGTTAAACAAACACTCCGAGAAGATGCTCAGTGCAAGACCGCCATTGAACACGGTTTCGGGACATATCCTGAAACGTAACCAACCACTGCGATATCTGATCGCGGGGACACGACCGCATCCTAATAAAACTCGCTCGCTGTTCTCGTTTTCGTCATCCTCATACGAGTCGATAATCTATTCGATTGTGTTTTACCTATCGTAGTTATAATGTTTATCCACCACTTTTGAAATGCGTGGGAAAGACAGTGGTTATTAAGAATCCATTCGACTATTGTTATGAGCCCTGCAACGTTTAGCTGGCTATCTATTGCACCCCCAACCTCCATTTCGATTTTCTTATATCTGTCTGTGCGTGGGCATCCTGACAGTATCTTAGCCCACGTGCAGTCTGTGGCTGTACGGCAATTTGCCTGGATCAGACTTGTACTTTCATGCCACCATTTTGGCTGTTTGTATAAACGCATGCTGCATGTTGTTCCGTATTTCAATGTGAATTACCACTATTTCGCATTATGTTCCAAGGTCACCCCTCAACTTTTGAGTCACCTGAAACTGGATCGAATCGACCAAGTGTCTCCGGATTTCGGTTCGTTGTACATTTTCACTTGTGCCGCATCCTGTCCACTTCCAAGGACGGTACAACCAACGTCCACGGACAAAGATGCAGCACAACTAATCGTCGAATATCAACAAGAAGTTGTCATACGTCAGATGGTCCCGTGAATTGTTCCGTTACCATTTGTAAAAATCTTCATTTGCACCACTTGTTACTTCTTTTGTGAAAACTATCCTCCTTGTCTCCGTGCTCGTATTTTTGTGTTTTCCACTGGAATGGGGGGTCTTAAGTCAGGATTTAACGAAACTGAAACGGATTGAAATGTGACCCCGTGCCAACCATGATAAATAACTTGCCCCAGAGTGTATTAGCATTCGTTTCTTCAAAGACTCGGATTAGATAGAAATATAGATAACATCATCCTGACCATTGACGCTCGTCATCAAAACAGGATGTCTCAACAACGTTTTTAGTAACGGTCTTGCCGAAAGCATCGTATTCGTGTGCATGAGTGAATCTGCGCGCTTGTCATGTGTTATTTTGCATCGCATTGATAGCGGTCTTGATGATGTCGCTCCAACCATTCACGTTACTTGATGTGTCAGAGGCACTTCCCGCAACAACTTAATTGGTGTAGCTTCTTTGGTCCTTGTTTTCTTTGAAAGCATAATTGTTTCGTGATTATGTCATAATTAGGAATTCATATATTTTATCGGTGTAACGCTCTTTTTAAGGCTGGTGATGAAAGCTATTTATAACAACAATATCTGTCCGTCGGAGAGCTTTAGGGTCAAACTCTCTAGGGTTCCCAGTTCTTTTGTTCAGATTCCGTCCAGGTAGATGGAAAAGAAACCATAACGTCAAACGAGGCATGCGTCTGATCAGCAATGTTGCAGTTATTAGGGTGTAGGTTGAGCTTACTCCACCTCAAACCTAAAGATTCAATCAATAATTAGGATTTGATGAAAGCGAAGGAATTCCTATGCGGTATTTCTCATCAAGCTTTACAATGCATGCGTCAGAAAATAGAAATAGACCTGATCAACTCATAAACAAACATCAATATCACGTGTTTTTACTTAAAAATTTTCTGGTCGATATGGATGTTGGCCAAGGCAATGAAAGACCACGAACTAGTCGTTTATGGACGCCTAAATTTGGTCTAAATATTTTTATTGCAATGGCGTGAGCTCTCCGCAATATGTTCCAGCCGACTCTTCGAGACACGCGAGGAATCGTGTAAATGATTGAGAACGCCTTTTCAGGCTTTACTCGGTGCCCTTTTCAATCAAGTCAGCTAGAATCGAGCTACACTCAAATCTCAGTACTATGCCACCCGTTGGGACCGATCAAGAGTGGCATAGTAACGAGGTTTTGTAAAAACGGCTTTATTTTCTCAAGTCAATCATTTATTAGCTCAATCGATCAGTCCAAAGCTCTCAGAAATCGTCGGCTGACGCATCTTCTTTCGTCGGATCTCGTTGTCTAGCCGCTCACACGCTTTCATCAATCTCGTCCAGGTTGAAGACTTCATCTGCAGAGAACTGCCTGAGTAAGGGACGGAGAACCTGCTGCTGCCAATCAATAAGGGAGTGGGAATCCACCGCTCCAGCTTCGCCCTGCACTGTCTTGAACGTGACGCCATTGCGCTTCTTGAAGCTCTCTAACCAACCGTCGCTCGCCATGAAATCTGGGATGTGCGTCAGCCCTGGCTAGTTTTATCGCCTTCTCCTTGATCAGATCGCCGCTGACAGGCAGATTCAGTTCTCTTGCTTGCTTCAGCCACATCAGCACTCCCTCTTCAAACTTCGGGTCGTGAGGCTGCATCAGCTTTATGCGCTTCGATGGAACTCCAGCTTTGGTTGCAGCCTTCTTGCTGAGAATGCCCTTCACGGCGGTTCTCTTAACTTCGACGCCCCATTTCTTGCTAATCTCCCTCGCCAACTTCGACTGGTTCAGCTCCTTCTTCGCAGCATCGATGATCTCTAACTTCTCCTTTAGCGTAAATTCGGTTCGCTTGCGTTTCTGAGCTGACATTATGGGCTGAATAGTTTGAAAAATAACGATGTCACTGTTCTGAGTGTCTGTTTGTGCGCGCGCTTTCGTGGGTTTATCTATCGATACTTAAAGCAAGAGTAGGAAAGAGGCTTGTCGTTGTGCGGGAGTAGATTGGCTTGTTGTAGCTCGCGTCAGGGAGAAACATCGCGTGTTTGACCTTGAAACCGGCTGACTATATGCGTAAAATGCACAAAAATGCAGTTTTAAATAGTCACAGAATAGTGGCATAGTAAATTTATTTTGTATTGAATTTTGTCGAGACCGAGCAAAAGTGGCATAGTACTGAGATTTGAGTGTATTCACCTTCTTAGGAGAGCCTTTGCTTAACCAACTAGGATGATGTTCAGACATTCGCTTTACCAATTTTCGAGTCGTACGGTCAATGTATCCTGCTCCACAGGAACATGTAAATTGATAAATACACATTGAGGTTGCTTGACGTGGTAGCTGCTATCTGGTTATTGGTTTTTTAGTGAAGGTTATTCTAGCTCTTCCAGAGGTGAAAGTTCTGTTCACTATTTGTTCGAACTTGTGTGTCAAGGAAATTGAAGTTGTTGGTGCGGTTGTTTGCATATGCCGTTCAGTGGAGCATGATGGATAGCGGTTTTTGCTAAGAAAATTGCGCGCGTGAATAGGTTATACAACAGATTTAGTTTAATTGGAACGACGCTCATGAAATGTGTATACTGCCCAGACAAGGTTTTCTTTCAGTAACACGTCTCATCAGTGTTTCGTCTGATCTTCTTGTGAGTAGAATGTCCGGAAATGCTAGGCTTCCGTTTGTTTTCAGTTCATATGTAAAAGAGATGTCATCATGAGCTTTGTTAAAATCTGTGAGTAACGATTCAATGTCTTTTTCTTCATTGCAAATAACGAATGTGTCGGCCATAGCTGAGTATATTGCAATAAAAATATTTAGACCAAAATTATGCGTCCAAATACGACTAGTTCTTGCCCAACAAACATATCGACAGACAATGTTAAGTGACAACACGTGACTTTCAGCGAACATTCGATGGAAGCGAATGAATTCCTTTTCGGGATCTACTCATGTATTGTAAAGCTTGATGAGAAATACCGAAAAGGAATACCTTCGCTTTCATCAAATGTTTCGCTAAAAAATATTGGAATTTTTTGTCTATCATTAGGAAATCCACGTGATATTTTTCTCTGGACACATCCAAGCTTGAAAGGCAATACACTCAAATCTCCGTACTATGCCACCTCGTTAATATGGCACTCTCGCTATTGTGCCACTTTTGCTCGGTCCCGACAAAATTCAATACAAAATAAATTTACTATGCCACTCTCTACTCTCGCTACTATGCCACTATTCTGTGACTATTTAAAACTGCTTAATTCCTACTCTTGCTTAACTATCGTAGTTAGACCCACAAAAGCGCGCGCACAAACGGACCCTCACAAACAGTGACATCGTTATTTTTCAAACTATTCAGCCCATAATGTCAGCTCAGAAACGCAAGCAAACCGACTTTACGCTGAAGGAGAAGTTCGAGATCATCGATGCTGCGAAGAAGGAGCCGAATCAGTCCAAGTTGGCGAGGGAGATTAGCAAGAAATGGGGCGTCGAAGTTAAGAGAACCACCGTGAAGGGCATTCTCAGCAAGAAGGATGCAATTGAAGCTGCAATCAAAGCTGGAGTTCCATCGAAGCGCATAAAGCTGACGCAGCCTCAAGACCCGAAGCTTGAGGAGGGAGTGCTGATGTGGCTGAAGCAAGCAAGAGGACTGAATCTGCCTGTCAGCGGCGATCTGATCAAGGAGAAGGCGATGAAACTGGCCGAGCTGATGCACATCCCAGACTTCATGGCGAGCGACGGTTGGTTAGACTGCTTCAAGAAGCGCAATGGCGTCACGTTCAAGACAGTGCAGGGCGAAGCTAGAGCGGTGGATTCACAATCCCTTATTGATTGGCAGCAGCAGGTTCTCCGGCCCTTACTCAGACAGTTCTCTGCAGATGATGTCTTCAACCTGGACGAGACTGGACTCTTCTGGCAACTGCTTCCGAACAAGACCATGGCTTTCAGGGGAGAGCGGTGTACTGGAGGAAAGAAAAGCAAGCAAAGGATTACTCTTCTGGTTGGGGCAAACATGAGCGGCAGCGAGAAGTTTCCCCTTTTGGTGATCGGCAGTTCCAAGAGACCCCGTTTCTTCAAGAAGAAGGAGATCCCGGTCACGTACAAGGCGAACTCGAAGGCGTGGATGACGGCGGAGGTTTTCGAGGAGATGTTGCGTGCGTGGGACGGACGACTCGGCTAGCAGGGACGCAGAGTTCTGGTCTGTCTCGATAACTTCTCTGGCCACCCTCCCGAGCTCCAGCTGAACAACATTTAACAGGTCTTCTTCCCACCCAACACGACAGCCAATTCGCAACCAATGGATCAGGGAATCATAGAGAACTTCAAGCGCCACTACAAGAAGCTGCTGCTATGCCGCCGGCTAGAGACCATGGACGATCGCGGAAAGGAGTTCAAGTTCACGTTGCTCGACGCTCTACACGTCGCCCGGTATGCTTGGGAGCAGGTCAGCAAGTCGACAATCAGGAACTGTTTCGCGAAAGCCAAGTTTATCGAAGAAGAAATCCGAACTGAGCCTCATGATGCGGAGCTGCTCGAGATCTGAAAAGCTCTGCCTGCCGAGGAAAAGATGCACGAGAACGAGGAGATCGAGCTGCCTGACTTTCTCGAAGCCGACGAACACCTAGCGACTGGCGGGTCATTCACGCTGGAGGAGATTGCGGAGGAGATGCTGTACAATGAGGAGCCGGTACAAAGCCAAGACGAAGTGATTGTCGAGGAAGAAATCTTTCTGTTCGAGGAACCCCAGCGTGTTGGATCACTGTCCTGCAGCAGACAAGCGGGAAGCCCGGTGTGATGCAAGCGTGTGATCGGCTAGACAACGAGATGAACGAAATCCGACGAAAGTAGATGTGTCAGCCGAAGATTTTTGATAGCTTGGACTGATTGATTGAGCAAATAAATGATGGACTTGATAAAATTATGCCGATTTTACAAGCCCTCGTTACTATGCCACTCTCGCTACTATGCCACTCTTGCTCGGTCCCGACGGGTGGCATAGTACAGAGATTTGAGTGTAATGGAAATCTCCAGAAGAAGTAGTTTAGCGCGTATTTACTTGCGAAGCAATCACTTATTTTATTATAGATTGTTCAAATAAGCGCATTTTTGATAGATAGACGATAATATTTTCGTGGCTTAAGCTAATTAGCCTGTTGATTCATGTATTGCAATTGAAAAATGCTATACACCATCGATGTTATGACGGATTCGCTACCGAATTAACGTAAATTTTTATGTTAATCGATCAACGATATGCGATGCTTTTTATTTATTTATAATCTTGTGTTGGTCCTAGTTGGCATGACAGGACAGTTGTGTCTGATTTTCATTTCGACTACTACTATTATATTTTTCAAAAATGCCTACTATCTTAAACAAGTAGCGCTTGTATGACACTGTTAGATAATTGCCGGCACGACCAACCTGTTCAATCACATGTGTACAAACACATGTATAATGGGGTTACACCCGTAACTCTGAACCAAAATGCTCATTTGTATGCATTTCCATCTTAATTTCGGTATTGTTTCGGTGATATTGTAAAACTCAGACTACACATGGAGCAAGCGTTCATTTCGTATGAGTGATTTTTCTGATTTTATTCAAGAATGTGTTTCGAGAAGGATTAAAGATGTGCGCTGTCCAACGGTAAATGAATATTAACTCCTGGCACCAGCATGTCCTTAATCTTTGTGATCGAATCCTTTAGAGACAACTGCAGAGCGCCGTGAATCTACAATAGCATTGTAATCCTGTGCATATGTATTTCAGATGATCTGGCAAACCAACTTCTTAAATTGCCGGTGTCAAGTTTGATTTTAAATACTGGTTTTTGCGATTAAATAGAGAAAAATAACAATAAAATCACAAAAACATCAACAAGCCTACCTAAGCAACCTCAGTTTTCTACGGTGGTATATGGGGATAACTCTTAGGATGTTTGGCCACGAAACGCTCTTCGTGACACTGTGAGAAGAATGTCTGTCCTCTCTAGTAAGACCAATAAAACATTAAGCGTTCTGACCATGCTTGCCGCTGGCCGGATGGTGTCAGTAACAGCCGAGATTTTACTGGACTATAAGTGATATTACATGTTTATGTGTTATACCTTTTCCATAAACGATTATTTAATATCTGGTGTTTGCCACCATAAATTCTTGAATTTTTAGATGAATGAAGCCAGCTTGATAATGCCAAATGCAGGTTGAAAGGTACAGGCCAGAATGAGATACATGACGAAAATATAATCAATTTATAGGAATCGATAACGCCACGTCTTGACCTCTCAGTAATTTCATTACTGCTTCATGTAGGGCTGACTAAACAAGATTCAACATGGGTGTTACCAAATGCTATGCCAATCTACGAAAGTGATGGCATTACTTGGGAAGATGTTTACTATTGTCAGACTATTCTGTTTCATAATCGCTCGAGCAGAAATCTCGTTCTTCTAACAGGGACTGTCTATATTCATGTGGAAAACGAAATCCTAAAATGCGAATGTGTTATGGTACCGTTGCGTAAATCTTAAATTTGGCATGTGTGAGGTCTTCTGAAATAAGTGTGCTACAACCGACGTGTGCATCCAGCCAAATAGATTTTGTTGACTCACGTAACGTAATGAAACCCAATATAGATGTATTGGTACGAGATTCAGACGTTCACCACATGATGATGAAACAAGACGATGAGTTGGTGACAACTTATCTGGAACAGATGATCAAAAAAGTCTATTAATGAACGACATGGATTTCGACAAGGTGGGTCTAACAAGTCCAATGCGTTGAGAGCTCATAATGAATTGTTGGCATGAAATTTATCGAGATTTCAGTCAGAAATGACAGTCAATGCTTTATCATACAGTGTTACATTGTAGACAGAAAATTCACTTACATCTGCTTGTCATTGGCACAATTAAAGATCGACGCTCTCTTGTATTATGGGATTCGGTTTGTAAACGTGAGTAATAATTGATAATCTTTCCTCGGTGTTTGGGACGAGAGTGCAATAGGCTTTCGGATCAGAAACGGTATTTTGACTTTGATCACCTCGACCACGTCGCAAGACGATGACTGTGTTGCAGTTTTCCTGAATCAATACTCGTGATTTCATAATATACCATCGATGGATTTCGCGTATATGTAAACTTCTTGCAGATTTACTTGTGTTTACATCGCACATACATGACGTCCGGTTTTGTTCTGTTTTCATTCATCAGACTAGCAGTAAGACCGGGCTCCCATGCCGTGAAACATTAGCGGTTCCAGTCTTATCCAATAGTATTTCACATGCTCAACTTGTTTTCCTACTGTTTAAGTTTGTAAAATATCGTGGTGTACAGCACTTGGCTGCTGAACGCAGATTACGCAGCCGGTGTGCAACTGAGGCCCAACGACCGAGTTCTGCCTATCGTTGCAAGCGCTGCGGGAGAGATTGTTTCTTTCGAATCGGACTGTTCAGTCATTCGAAAAGTTGTGGAAACTGAAAATTCATGCGATTGTGATGTACATCCATGGCCGACCGAAGGAGGCTAACAACAACAACGCTATTCGCTTGAATTCCCCTAAGCTTCATGATAATCACCGCGCAAATAACACGGTAACCCGAGTTAAAGTTAACGGAGTGCTATCACAAACGTTCAAAACCACCAGTGGAGTCCCGCAAGGATCTGTATTAGGCCCGCTCCTCTTTCTGTTGTACATAAACAATTTACCCCTCCTCATATCGTCCAAAACGGTCCTGTTCGCGGATGATATGAAAAAATTGGACGCCGATTAGTTATGCAGAGGATTGTGAGAAAATACAAATAGATTTGGACAGCGTGTCGAATTGGGCGGCCATGAATGACATGTCATTCAACATACAGAAATGTAAGATGCTCCATCTTGGCAATAAGTTTCCTTGGACATATCGATTGGGAACTGAAAACCTAGCATGGAGGTCGCTAGAAAAAAAGATCTTGGAGTGTGGATTAGCGGTAACCTGAAGAGCACAGTGCACTGTCAGAATATATATCGACGGTCCAACAGATTGTTAGGTATCGTTCGAAGAATATTTGGAAGGTTCTCTCTGGTAACGTTACCAAGGATAATGAATGTCTACCTTCGCCCTACGATGGAGTATGCGGTAGAGGTCTGGGCTCCTTGGCTGCGAAAAGACATTGCTCTCTTCGATAAAATCTATCATAGAGCAACAAAGTTAGTGATGGGTCTTCGTAATGTGCCGTTCACCGAAAGATTGCAACGTCTGGGTCTATGCGACTTTACCCAAAGGAGGATACGACGCGATATTATTCTGACATATAGAATTGTGTCTACTGAAGGACATCCACTAAAACACTTGCTTGATGTATGTGATGGAAAAGTGACACGCGGACATGCCTTATCCCTTTACGTTCCAAGTTCACGTATTGATTGTCGGCGCCATTTTTCGCCGTACGATCTATATTTCTTTGGAATTCCCTGCCCCAACATGTCGTGGGCTCTTCTTGCCCGGCGATTTTTAAAGCGAAATTGGACTTGCACTTGCAAACGAACATCATTCGTGATATTCTCTATTGCATTTATACTATTGTAATTTTCATGTTTTATTTATACCGTAATCCAGTGGTGTTGTAAAGTACTAACTTTTTAACCATAAATCCTTGAATCCTTGGAGCAACTTGTCCGAAGTTAATTTTCCCGTGATTTTAATTCAATCACAAGAATTTACATTTTTCGGGAAATTAATATTATGCGCTGTTAATTCGTGTAAACGAATAAATCCATTTTTCCTTCTCCATTGAAACATCCTTTTTCTTCGTGTAAGTCCTACATGTATTTTGGATTTCTCATTCCCATACTTTGGGGATCAAGTGTTTGAAGATTTTGACTTCCTCTCACTTTTGTTTCCTACTTTATTGTCCCGCATTCCGTATCTACAACCATTCCAATGCCAGTTAATTTTCTACTCTCGTGAAAATTGAGACTGCCTTTTTTAGTGAATTTTCGTTACATTTCTATTGAGACGAATGTCCTTTGCTTATCTAACCTTGGACATCACACTGAATAACAACAAACTTGTTCTGATTAATGTGCATACCTGTATGGCGGTGTGTGTAAGCGCGCACGCGGGTGAGAGAATTCTTGCGGTCCTAATCACCATCATCACCACCTTCTCGTGGGATTCATTAAATCACTTTCATTATGTGCTGGTTGTCATTAAGACTTGCCGCGCAAGTTCTACCATCCTCGAGGAATCAGTCGAACGCATCGAGGTGTGAATCTGTGCGTGCATGCCAACTAGGATTCGTGGATGATAGGCACGTAGAACCATCTCTCGGAATTTCGTTACACGTTGTACCAGCAAGTATAGCTCGTAATGCTTGACCGATCTTTCGAGAAGAGGGTCGGCATTTTCTGTGTTATAATAATTATAGCGATAATGTATTCATCGTTTGGTGTGTAGATTAATGTTGAGATGATATTGTTCGCTTGTACTGGTTAAAATGAAACGAAACTAGCTTTTAGGTATTAGCGGTGATAGCCACGAACGGAATTATTTTCAAATCATGCAAATGTAATTTCTTCCAAAGAATCCTAACCCAGGGGAATCGGAGATGTTTAGAGTAATTCAGAGTTATAAATAGATTATCAACCTCCTTTAATATACTATGGGAAAAACGACCATTTTGTAGCTACATTGAAATTTATAATCGTTTCTGGTAAATTACCAAACGGATTTAATTTCGAGTCAGTAAACTTGGTTCTGTCTGATGAAATTGTTCGGTTTGGTTTGATGTTGAGCTTGGGGACTAATGACGAGTTATAATACATCCAATATTTCTTTACTATTTTCCTGGAGCTGTAATTTACTTGTTTCAATTATTTTTGGTGTTGAAGCATCTTACTGGCGCTGCTGCTAAATTATTTTTGTTGATACTGCTGTTGTTTTAAATTTTCCACTATCCCCATCGCCAAAAGGTATAACTTCAAAACCCAGAACACCAAAGTTCGAACACAAGCTGTATATTTGATCAATTGAGCACAACTCTCCGTGTAAGCATACGTTCGATAATGCGTAAGAGAGATCAATTTACTCATGATTAATGCTTGATGCGTGCGCGAGATTGCACACGTTCGCCGCAGAACGATCGCTTCTGTTAATTTGGCCTCGTTTTTCTTGCGGGATCGGTCCATTTCGCCTCATCTACTTACCACGGGGCATGATCAGTATTGCTTTTGAAACTGACACGAAGTTTTACCCACCTTGTACGCAAACAATTGATGTATGCTCCAACCATATTTTAACTGCGTAAGTACTGGACGCTCCAGTGCAAAATTCTGAATTGCTACTGACATATATGGAGATTGTGCGTAGGGCTTTACTGAAGTTATTCCTTGAAGTTTAATCACAATAGTATACATGAAGCCAAAAACTAAGCTATACTTTTAGAAATTCATGAGAATTATCGACGATAATGAATAATTGCGTCCAAAGCCGATATGATGAAGGTTAGCAATGTTTTGATTAGTGTTTGCAACCGAATGTGTTGCAGCATGATGCGAGAATGACTTGGAAGCAACTGGCTGCAACAATTGCTTTGTTCAGATTTCCCTGGTGTCAAAGAACGTTTGCGAGTACCAAGCTAACAAAGTGAAAGCTATAGGATTATTGATGTTCTAACCAACTTCTTTGTAATTCATTAGTAGACAGGTATGATCGAGTAAAAAAATTATTCCACATCACTAGGTTTAAAAATTTGGAAAATGTTCCTTATCTCTGAGGCACTTTGTTTTCATTGATTTATTCACCCCAAAATATTAGCAACAAAAAACGACGCTAGCAGTGAATTTTAATGTTGGATAAGTGAACAAGACAATACTCGGTCAAATCCCTTTTTGCTCCTGCATTTGAACACCATAGTTCCTTGTATGAACCTTAATTCAATGTAGTATCGAAGACAAACCTTTTTCACCACTTCCATTATTACAAGGCTCACTGAACTTAATCTTACTGTCTCCAGCAAACAGTTAGGAACCGGTCGCGGAATGTATATTCGAGGATTTGATTGACCTCATAATCAGAAACACAAGGTTATAAACGTATTCGTTTCATCTTTAATTTCGATTTAAATCCCATGTTTGCGACCATAAATTTCAAGGTTATTTAATCTTCCTCGTAAAAATTCACTTGAGCGCACACCTAACACGTTTCATCTCGTTCTACAGCGAATCTCATTTTGTTCGACTTAAAATCAATGTCACTTTAATTCTGTCGCCCATATTCTCTGCTGTGTGCATACAATTCCTTGAACGGGTCAACCTGATAGTAATAGTTTCAAGAATGTTTCACCCTCAACCATTCGGCTGATTGATCAGAGTCATTTGGTCTGATAATGCACACCCACTGCATGAGGTCCTCATGGCTTGCACATCGTTCTCATCTACGAGAAGCCAATATCTCGTCTCTTACGTTGCCCGATATTTGGTTGATCAATCCAAAGTTATTCTTGATCTGAGGAGGCGACTGATAGTGTGAACTTGGACATCGGATCATCACCCTCTCATCGTTTGCGTAGCGTTTTTAAAAAGTATTTTTGTGTGGTTGAATTAATATGATTGCTGAAAAATTCGTGTACACCAATAAATCCATTTTTTTCTTCTTCTTTTTCTTCTTCGGTTTAAATCATTCGCTATGAGCATCTAGTGCCCTATTCCCCATGCCCAAACAGTAACACAACTCGTTTAAGTTGATTACTGCCTAGACTCAGTCCGAATTCTACTTGACATCCAATTTTCTCTAATTAATAAATAATTTAATAATAAATAATGTGATATCCTTCTCATCTATGTTCTGATTGTTACACGATCACACAACTCGGTTTACTTAACGTCAACCTGGTGAGGAGGTGTAACTGAAATTGTCATGCAACTGCCAAACTGGGTGGTAATCTAATTACGGAATGAAACCCGGATGAGACAGGAACACTTACTGTTCGAAGTGGGAGAGAATGTTTGGGACACGGCCACCTTATGCGCAGAAAATCATGTGCAATATATTTGTTTCGGAATGCGTAGCGTATAACAATCCTGAGATTTGATGATTAAACTCATGGATAAATGATCATTTTCGGAAAACCATCGAACATTTCGACATATTTGACTTTATTACTTTCCGGATTAGGATATATATATCGGTTGGGATGCGCTCCATAATTTTCGAGATGCAGGGTAGCAGCGAAACAGGCCTGTAATTTGCTACGTCGGAACGACAGCCACCCTTGCATATTGGTGTTATCACACCTGCTTTCCATGCTGACGGTACACAACCCTCGCAAAGACTTCGGTTGAAAATCTCAGCTAGACTGTATGAAAGTTGTCTATAACATGCAGGTAATGTTGTCCCCACCCGGGGATTTCATCGTATTTAGTCGCCGTAGATGTCGTTCCACAACGACTTGGTCAATTATTGGTTCAGTTAGAGGTTCTAACGAGTTTGATAAACCATGATGCAATAGTTGCTGTTTCGGCCGAACACTTAGGAGTAAAAGCTCGCAAGACATCCGCTAACTGTTGAACAGTAGTAGTCATTCTTTATTCTGTCTTGAGCGGAAAAACACCTGATTTCACTTTTGTTTTTTCATTCACAATTTTGTACAGTATTTTTGGATTGAAACCAAGTTGCTGGAATGGCAAGATCACAATGAATGGTCCAGGCTCGACATTTCAGTGGAATCCATTTGCTGGTTCTACTGCGAACAGTGAATCGGAAGGCGTGAACATCTTTGCTGGGAACAAATCGAGAGTTTGATTGGTTTCGCATTTGAAGGTAATTCAACAATGAGTCGTAGCGTGCATTTGAGTCACTGAAATCAAGTTGGACCTCCTTTAGTTCACAGTATTCTTCGCTGAGTCTCCAAAATTCAACTTTTCTGATGACCTTCGTCTCGTCGCTGTCTCAATGCACGGCAGACTTAATCGAACACGAGAAAGACATGGTCATTCCGCCCAAATGGAGCTTCGTAGGCTATTGATTCGAAAGCCGATGCGTTCGAAGTCAAAACAAGGTCCAGAATGGATGGCCGATCTGTTCCTTTCAGTCGTGTATGGTTGAAGACGTGGTTATACAAGGGTACTAGGTCGAATATAAATTCAACTTTACTTTTATTCAAATGAGGTTTTAGATTCTTCGTGCATCTGCATTCTGTAAACCATCCCCTTAAACACTTGCTAAAGCCCAATGACCTTACTCGAACTCGAACACATTCAAAGGCTTTAAGCATTCCGCATTCTCGATTGGATATACGTCGTAATTTTTTATCGGTAAGAATTTGTTTCACTTGGAACTATTTGCCTGAAGAAATCACACGATCAGAATCTGTTGAGGTTTTCGCTTCCAAACTCGATGAGTTTATGACGAACCATGCGGTATGCGAGTGTCCCTATTGATTTTTGAGATAATTTATATATATATTTATATATATATTCCATATAACTTGTCATCCTATGGTTATTGTTAAGCATAATGCTTTTTCTACAGTAAAATTTTCTGAGTATCTTATAGACAGATTTCATACAGTCTAGCTGAGGTTGTCATCCGGAATTTTATAAGCAGCACAACATAGGTTTCTCCTAAACAGATCTTGTCTGTAAAATTTACCCATCACTCTGGACAATTGGACAACGTCTCTTGACCTTGGATACTCCGTTCAAGCGTGTTATATTGATGTATCCAAGACACTTGAAATGGTCAACCACAGCCTGCTTCTGAAAAAGCTAGTGCAATATGGGATAACGGGAAACTTATTATCGTGGATAACGGATTATTCGACCGATCTGCATGTACGAGTCCGCATTGACGGCGTTCATATCAAAAAGCATCAATGTCACCAGCGGCGTCCCTCAAATTTAAGTGCATAGGCCTATCCTTTTCTTGTTATATATATATATATATATATATATATATATATATATATTGCGCAGGTAGTACGATGCAAGATGGTTCTTTTTGCTGACGACGTACACTTATGGAAGCATATCCGATCTATTCAATTCAATTCAATTTAATGGTCTAAAAAGCACATAGCCTTACAAAAACCACAGAATAATATGCGAATTACAATAACATAGGTAGTAAAACGGTGTTTGTTTGCCTACTGATTAGTTCAGGAATCACGTAAAAATACATAGAGCAGAAATTGTGTTCAACCGGTTTGATAGGGTAAATATGTATAGTTTACTTCGATGCATTGGTTCAAAGCTTTATGATGCAGAATATATTGTTTCAATGTTTGGATTGGTCGACATGAATTTGTCCAAGTTCGATTTGAATATATCCAAGTTGGGTGAATGTGCTGTAGAAGGATTCGGATGCCCTGTATAAATTGTTTCAAAGAAACCAGATTCGTTTCAGCATACGTAGAAGTAAAATGTTACAACTTGGCCGGCAATCCGAGCATACATATAATCTTGGTCATAAAAACTTGACAAACACCAGCGCTGAGAAGGATCTCGGTATCTGGATTACTAATAACCTAAAACCGAATAGTCATTGCCAGAAAGCCTTCAACAGGGCAAGCGGTATCTTGTGAATGTGGAGTAGAATAGTTCGGAGGGTTCTCTCCTAAAACGCTCTCCCGCATTACAAATACTTACATCTATCCAACGATCCATCTATCCAACCCAGTTTAGGCACCGTGGCTGCATTGGATTGCTCTATAAAATTTTCCGCAGAGCGAAGAAACTTGTTTATGTGATGCAGCGCATCACATACCAAGATGAATTGCTATGCTGGGATTGACCAATTTTACAAAAAGGACAGTAATTAGCAACATGTTCCTAACATATAAAATGTTTTGGATGGAAAATCACTCGCTTTGCGGTTTAATAGAAGTCGGTTCCCTTAAGAATTCATGGAGTCATTCAAGTTGTCTCATTATACTGCACTCAAGACTCGATTGTAGACGTCATTTCTTCTCGGTACATATTGGCTTTCTGTGGAATTCACTATCACTGCATATTGTGAACGCTCTTACGATCCTTGATTTCAAATCGAACCTGGATGCTTATATCAAAGAGCACTCCACTATCAACCCTGTATATTGACCCCATGTGAACCCACACAAGCTAAACACCTCAATGGAATTTTGATTGCATCCTCTGCATTTTTATAATTGTCATTCAATTGTCAATGTAAAGCGATTGCTTTTTTCACCATAACATCTTGATTGATAATTCATGATTCTAGATAGCTTGGGATGTTCTCCATTAAACTGTCACACACACAACATACGCTCACGGAATAGTGACGACAGCCTTTTCATATTTTTATATAATAAATGCAGGCCACTAAAACCATGCTTATAATTGAAAGCTACAATATTCAATTACAGCGTGTCGATCACAGTGATATTTTTGCGAACTGTTGGTGCCATGTACAAGGATCGTGTAATTTGTCTTGGAACGCCAGTATGTATCCATCCTAACAGAAATGTAAGTTCATTGCCTTGATCGCAAGGCAATTGGGTGTGTGAAGTTTCATTATTTAACTTCGATGCATATGACAAAATAGATTGATTTAAGATGGTTCGTTGTGTAGCAGCTGAAATACATTATATTATTCTCTCATGTCACGTATAAAGATGGATTCGATAAAGGCGACCAACGGAAGTAGTCTGATGTAGTTTGACCATTTTATTGTTGAAATATAATGGAGTTACGTCAATCCAAACATTCATCATGCTTGCTATGCAAGTTATTACTTTTGGCTCAAGTAGCTTGCACAATTATGAGGCTAAGCCGAAATAATGCTGTAAATTTGCTGTATGTTGTGCATGTGATTCGGTTTACAAACAGCCAGACCGATAACCACAGCACGACACGCAACACACAACACTGTTGTATAATAGCACAAAAATTTTATACGGTCAATAAATAAGTCATAATTATGTATCTGCTGATTTGATTCTTGCAGTTATGTGACACATAAATTTTGTCTTCGAACGAATAAAGCAGTGTTTAAAGTGAAATGCTGGTGGTTACACACTTTTGTACTACATAAACCCCGGTTACACGCTGTCTACAATCATTATGTACCACCCAAACCGTTAAATCACATGGATACACTCGCACACATGGGATATTTGCACGCTTTCCGGGCCCACCAGACCTGATTCATGCTGATCTCACACATCAGGATCAGGATCAGATCCAGTGTCTTGAAACAGTGGTAACAAATTTTGGAATTTTAATGTTATATTTGAATATGATTGAGAAGGATGGATAAAAAATAAAGAATTTTAGCCAGCCAAACACATGAAACACATGAAAAATGATCCCGTTCACATGCTTTTTATCACAAACAAATGATACTAAATATTCCAGTCTCTGGCCATTCATTGGTTAGCACATTGCGAACGACCAATGGAGCTACCAATGAATTATATGCTGATATCATAACCTTTATACAGCATGAAATATCTAATTTCCTAGAAATTCAGAATTTAAACGAAAGCAATGCTATTATCCCAGTAAAACCAGAGATTCTTCATCTACTCAACTTAAAACTATACTCACTGTCTATACCAGTTCTGATTGGACAAACTAGCAATTCATAAATTTCATTAATAGAGACTTCAAAATCATGAACACATTCATGCCTACGCAACTGGGTTTGTTTTGACTACATCATTCTCCCCTTCTCCCAATCCGAGCATCCTCAAAGGGGTGGTCGTTTCCGCACTCTCCTGAAGAACCAATCAGATTGCTCCCAGGACTACTCAAATACAATTGTCTGATGGAAAACTGCCACAATTGTTGAATGCGCTATCGAATGTAAGTTCACTGTTTGATTTTTTCTTTTGCATTACAAAAGAACTCAACCTTCAAATGTAGATATTTCTCACGAACTGATGGCAGTTGCTTGACTTCAGTGAAAATATCCCTGTGTTTACGATAAACACTTAATCCATGATGTCTTGATTAACACGTTTTGTTTTAAACAACCTGTGGAATAAATCTTGCTACATAAAACGCACTGATATATCCCAAAACAAGCGTATTCTGATCGTGCTGTCAATGCATAATGAAACTAAACAGCACGAAACTGGCTGTGGTTTGTGCGATGTTTCCGTGTGCAAACAAGGCCTTGATTGAACCGAAGATAGTCAATTTTTTGCATTCAGAATCATGTAAGGAATGTCGTAGTAAAAATTAACTGAACTGAATCAAGTGAATTCAAACGCAAGTTATTCATGCCTTCGAACAAGCGGGTAATTTGCGTGCGTTTGTAGAAATATGTATCCCCCACCTTGAAACTCAATCTTAAATGCTCCGTTGAGGCGCAGACTTAGTCACAAACTTCGCGAAAGCAATGTGAAATATTCCAACTAGACCGATAAAGGGATTTTATGGAATCCCGTGCCCAAGTCTAGTTTAGAGTTCATGCTAAATACCAGATTTATTGTGTTCGTCTTGTGTTAAAATGCATCTTTGCGCGCAACCAACTCGTTGGTAAAACGCACATTGATTAGCCCCAAAGAGTCAATCGGTGCAATGTGTATTGATCATGGGATATTTCCTCCGTTGATATCGACATATGGGTTTTATATTTTACATTTGCTCATTTTCGTTTTCAAATATCAATAATATCCCATAAGTGCCATATTGTATTTGTTCTAATCAGACTGAATGTTCAATATAATTTTGGTATCAATATATTCTATTGATCTCGAGGCATCTTCTCTCTTGCATTCTCAGGTTATACCGCAGTGTTTGTGATTGTATAGTCATTTGTAGCATTGAGTGATCCTCTGGCATAACCATTTGAAACCAGTGTCACGTCAAAAATCAAAAGTAGCGACTATTTTGGAGAACTACGAGAAACAAAGTGATGTGTTGCTCACACACCCCAAAATTACATTCCACTACCGGTTTTTGGCTGTTTACCGTCATCAGGTGGAGACAGTAAGATTAGGTTCAGTGAGCCTTGAACAACATTACATAATTAAGTAAAAGATCCTGCTATGAGATATAGTCCAAGATTCTACTTCTTATGAGAAAAAATATAGGGTGAATCACGACAATTTGGGAACATGGGAAATAGAGAATGATGATGATTAGGCAAAATATCGTTAGGAACTTCCAGCTTTTTGGTCAGAACATCAGTTTAACCGTAATTATTGTGAACAGCGCTTTAGTCAGCTATTATTTGAGAGCCCTTCTTCTAGTCTTCTTCTAGTCACTCCGATTTAATATTTCTTAATCGCAACGGAATTCTTATAGGAATACTTTTCTCCTGCATAATATATCAAATTAATTTGCTCATTACAAGCTAGTTTATAAATCTGGCGTAGTTAATTTTCGCAAATCAATTTTCATTAAATGTGTGGGTGCACGAAACATCTTTTCTGCCAAGCAAGGTATGAACGTGTAAACCGTTGTTGGATAACCATAGTAATATGTTGCTCACATCCGCCGCATTTACACACAACTACAGGTTTTTGGCTGTTTGCCATCATCAGGTGGAGACAGTAAGATTAGGTTCAGTGAGCCTTGAACCAGTGTATAAGTGGTAAACAAAGCTATACTGGAATGCCACTTTTGCATAGAGTTCGTACAACGAGCCACAATTTTCAAACACATAATTACATAGTGTAACAGTGGCATTCAAGTATAACGTTATTGAATAAGTTTTGCACGATCAACATATTTAATCAAATGTGCCCATACACATTAACACGGTGTAAACCCATGATCATGAACAAAAATGTTCAGTTGCAAGCATTTCCATCACACCCAGCCACCCCTCGGCCAGTTTAGTTCTGTTAGCACTCATCTTGTGAGGACAGTAGGATCAGGATCCGCATGGACTTGAAACAGTGGAAGTATGGTAAACGAGTTGTGCTTGTTGAATATGGTTGGTGCGACTAAACTGTTTGATAACATGTGCCCCCACACTCATCTAGATGGGGTTAAACAAAAATCCGCATTTCCTTCGCACACCACAGGACGGGTTCGTATACTTTGCACTCATCAGGTCAGGACATTACAATCAGAATCCGTATGCTTGGAAACAGTTGAGAAATGGTATAGAAGCTATGAACTTGTAAGAAACTGTTAGATTAAGTTGGCATAACCATCTCCATCTATATACGTGTATGGGGCGTGTGTTCTGGAAATGCATGCAAATGAGGTGCTTTCCTCATGGGCATGGATCCAAACACTTTCTAAATGTGTGTGGGCTCATGTGATTGAACCGGTTGGTCGTACCAGCCTTATCCAACAGTGGCATACAAGCGCTCCTTGTTTACCATTCTTCCACTGTTTCAATGCATACGGATCATGATCCTACTGTCCCTACTTTATGAATACAAACTGCACGAAACCTGTTCAGTCATTTTTCACTTAGAGTCGAGTATTTTGTTTGCAATAAATAGGCATTTCAAGAAAATTCCCTCATTCACTATGTTCGTAACTATTGGACAGTTCAGCTTATGAAAACTTAATTTATTGATTTTCAATAAAAATGCCAAGATGTCCCCTTGCTGTCTAATCATCATTGGTTTGTTCAATATCTTCCTTAACTGTCACGAATGCAACTCTAGGAATAGGCTAATTATCTGAATAATTTTGGAAATAAATTTGTCAATACCATGTTAGTATTTTGGTCATAACAGAGGGTTCCAGTTTGCGGTTGGGGATATAATTATACAAGGACTATACCCGCTTTTCCTCAATCTCAAAAACGACTACTCTTATCACGCACGACTTCCGTGGATATGACGAATATAAAGAAGGTACGAAGCCCAGACATACGATGATCGCTTTGAATTTGACCGCGTCACGGTAATGTGGTAAAGAACGAATGTTTGTCAATTAGATGGAATATGGTCGTTGCAACATCGTTCACAATAAAAATTAGCGTTGTCGTTCGATGGGTAATTTCCCAGTAGGCTACGTGTTTCGTCACACACTTTCAGGCCCATCCCTGTAAATATAAAGTAAAGGTTTTGCCAGTTCAATGGTATAGAAATTTTGGTTTCAAATTAACCAATACATGTAGTCGGGTTTAAGAATAGTTTTATTTTAATTTCAATGTAGCACATCAGACATCCCGATGGTTGTACAGCTTAACTAATTGACCAACCAATTTTCTAGTCATTAATTAAAGCCAACTCAAAATCTAATCTAGTATTGCGCTTAACCTGACTTTATCGACAAACCTTAATTGAAAGCGAGTAAAAGATTCGAAAATTCGAATTCCGATTATGTAATTATCTACTCCAGGGAAAGTTGGTTTACAGTTCAAGAATCAACCACAAAAGAAGACAACAAATTTGAGTTTTAGATTACCGTATTTTTCGGACTATACGGAGCACCGGATTATAAGACGCAGTATCAGTGAACGATTTGTTTTCATATATAAGACGGGTTATGAGGCGCATAAAGCGAAACAAAAATAGTCGGATAGGTCAGACTTTATTCAAATTATGAACAATAACTGTCAATATTACATAAAAAGTACACTAACTATTTCAATCATTCCTCTTCTACGAATCCATCAAATTCCTCGTCTTTGGTGTCAGAATTTAACAGTTGGGCGATAGCGGCATCAAGCACGCCCGGATCCCTCTCGTCATCATCCGATTCAGTCTCATTGCTGTTGCTTGGCTGTTCATCAATGATTCCAGCCTTAGAGAAAGCTCGGACAAAAGTAGAGACCGATACTTTAGCCCAGGCGTCGACGATCCATTGGCAGACAGTGGCGTAACTAGCCCGGCGTTGCCTACCTGTCTTGGTAAATGTGTGCTCACCTTCTGTCATCCATTGCTCCCATGCGGCTGATGGCCTTGATTTTGAAACCCGCATCGTAAGCACGTCTCTTAACAGGTGCCCTTTTGTGGTCTTTAATTACCGGATGTTTAAGCACCGTACGTACCAGGAATAGTGGTTTCGGTAAGTGAAAGAGTTTCATTTTAATCGCTGAATAGTTTCATGTTGATCTGTTGTTGATTGTTTGACTCTGACCTCAAAACAAGTCTGTCTAGACCGCATAGAAAGCCGACTCCACGACCATCAGTGATTATTCTTCTACAATCAAGGGAGTGACATCGTCACTTAGCAAAGTCGTAATAAAACATTTTGACAGATTTTTCAGCGCAGTGTGAACATACACATTCACATATACATTCATACATAAGGCACACCGGAATATAAGGCTCACTGCCGATTTTTCGTACAAATTAGTGTTTTTGTGTGCGCCTTATAGTCCGAAAAATACGGTACGTTAATTGAGCATAAAGACAATTCGATGCTGTAAAACAAAGTCCGCCAAAAACAATAATCACAATTCTCGATATTTGCTGCGCATGGCTTCACCAATTCCTCAGATCCTCGAAAGGTGATAGATTGGGGATGAGTTTTCTTTTATCGAGACCAATGATCTAGAATCAAAATTGAACAGATTTTTGCATGCTTTGTTCGAAAAACGGCGAACTTGATGCGCAAGTATAAATTGCTATAGGCAATGGACAATTTAGTTTTTCCTATATTTTTTCAGTTGACAGACATGAAATCAATGATTCAGGAAAAACTAGCTTATCAACCGGTTGTTCCAAAGGAATTTACCGACATTCCACTGGATTTCAGCGATGCCACCCTGAAAGAGGTTCCTGAACGTCCGCGGAGAAAATCTAATGAAATGTACGAAATCGAAATCAGAGGACAACCATTGGTTTGCTTAGAGCTGGACAACGTACAGCGTTTATGTTTGGCACAAATCTCTTCGACTCTACTTCGCAATCATTCGTACAATGAAATTCACAATCGCCGCGTAGCGCTCGGTATTAATTGTGTCCAATGCACCCCTTCGCAACTGGAGTTGCTTCGTGAATCGGGCGCGATGCCAGTGTCATCTCGAAGATGTGGAACCATTACGTTGAGGGAAGCGGAACGTCTGGTTAAATCCTTCCTGGATGACCCGGAACATCCACGGTTTCCGGAAAATTTTTCATTCAATGTGATACACTATTGCGGTTGGGGTTGTCGTGGGCAGTTCATACCTGGACGTTACAATAGCTCACGGGCAAAGTGTGTACGTTGTAGCACATGCCAAGTGAGTGCAAATTCGTTGACCGTTTGAACAATTTTTCGATAGAAATTGACATGTAATTTCGTTAAGATTGCTTCTATGCAGATAACTTTACTAACAATATTTCAGGTATTCCTGGTAAGGAGGTCATGTTAGCTTAGCGGATATAGCGTTCGACATTCAATTGAAAGTTTCGGGTTAGAATCCAACAGCGGTTGCTCATTCCAGAAAATAGGCTAATTCCAAATCCTCAAAGTAGCCAAACATAATAGGATACCAACAATGGCTGAGTAAATAACTGCAACAAACTAAAACCCTGTCTAGTAGGTAAAAGAATATTGTGGGCGGCTAGGGGGTATATTACATCAAGTCTCTCGAGTCAAATCGCGTTCCCCGTTTTATGTCTAGTACCATGTTTGAATAGGCTTCGAGCCCACCCGAAGCAACGTTGATCCTGTCACCCAGCGTTTCGCAACCACTTGTCGATTGCATCAGGATTCATCCCTCGGGTCAACCTTTTCATCGCGAATCATGTTCACCCACCACAAGACAAGCACAATTGGTCAAAAGATTTAAACACAATGTTTTCTTGTATTAGCGAATCTTTACGCCAAGATGATGTCCTCACCCTGTCTTTATCTGCTTATCAGTAGATTTTGTACCAGCCGGTTCCTTTGAAGCATAAACTATGTTGGGTTCATCTGATGGGCCTTAAAGAATTGCGTATCGTCCAACCGTGGCTTGCGTTGTCTACTTGCTCATTTTGACAAGGAGAATGTCTTAAAAACCCGATTTATTGAGGTTTGTGTTACCTGCTCTTTTGCTGGTCCGGAGGGTTGAGTTCTTGAAAACAACCGAGAGCTCTAGACACTAAATTTTACCACGAATCATATAAACATTTTTTATATTGGCTTATAACTTCCAGGTTTTTAACTGCTGAATAATTTTATTGAGTCATTTTGCTGAAAAATAATGCACGAATGGTTTTCATCCAAACATAGATTGCTTCATGTTTGTTCGAAAGTAAATTGACAGACCCCAATGCAGTATAAACATGTGTTAATAGGAAACAGAATATTTGTATTGCAGATAAAGACTTTTGGCTCGTTGCATCGATGGCTGTTACTGCACTGTGCGAAACGAGTTCACCTCTAGACAAGGATTAAGCTCTTGCAGTTAATTTACCAATGGTTCTAAGAACTCACACACCAAAACAGAACGCGAAGCGATTTTATCCTTTCATACAAAGTTCTTAATACTGTTTCACTCCCCTGGATAAGTATTAACGAATTCTAACTACCAGCAAGATTATAGGTCGCGGTTGTATGTTGCACATGCCACACACCAAAGAGAATTGTCACGCGTATTTGAGTTATTTGGAATTCTCTTTTCGGTGATATGGTAAACTCCATGATATCGAATTTTTTGTAGATGACATTCGTTTTGCACTCGTTCGAAAACAGCGTACGAGGGTTTCCATCGAACGTGGATACACTAATGTCTTATTTTTTACCGAGAGTTCCTAACTGAGTTTGACTAAATGCGAGACAGGTCCGTTGGTAAAAATATTGTTCTCTGCCTAGACCACACTAAATTTTATCAACACAAATCCCGAATCGTGGACACTGCATCACGTTGCATATTTGCATGAATTTGCTGGCCATCAGCCTCAAACGAAGGTATGCTTAGGTTGGTTCTAAAAATTGTCTGAAATTTAAGCACCAGAAAGAAATTAAAACGGCGATGTTTGAACTTTGAGCGTATTTTGTCACTGTCATTAAAACATCCTTTGATAATACCTTCTATATTTTGCCATTTGTTTACCCATCTTCGAAAATTATTGCCAGATACGTGTTATATTTTTATATACTTCGGAGCCCACTGTGAAATTTTGCTTAAATATTTATATTCACATCTTTGTCAATAATTATTTTATAATATTAACATTCTCAATACCTCTAAAACTTATCCGTACCACGATGGTTAGTGGAGAATTGCTATATTCCTGCCGACTATCGTTTAAAATCTGTTTACTGATTTCTAAACGATGTCAATTCTGTTTAATTGATGAAAATCGTAGCTCTAATTAATCAGATAAAGAAGCACCATGGCCTCGAACTCAACAAAATCCTTAGCGTCTCCAATATCAATCAACACTTTAAGCCATCAGATATCAGTGAAGCATTGATGATACTGCAATATTCATGTGTTTTGTGATATCAAATTGAATATTGATCAAAGTATTGCCAATCGGCTTGGCACATTATTCGCCAGTCACTCACGTGTCTAAGAATAATCTTAAAATTCTGAGCATTTAGCAATTCAATACTTACGTAAACGTTATATAATGTGTTGTTATTTCTTTCCACACAGAACTATTTTTCGCCAAATAAATTCATCTTCCATAGTCATTCATCATCTACGGTGGAGTTCAACAATCGAGCAGAATATCGTCACCCGGACGCCGCCAACTTCAACGCGTGGCGACGACATTTGTTCCTCGATCACAAAAACCCTTCGAACGAAGTGATTCATGCGTGGGAGGATGTTAAAGCTATGTTCAATGGAGGTAATAGAAAACGTGCATCTAATTGTAACACATCACATGGTACCTCGTCGGACTACTCGATCAGTGGATCGTCTCCTTTGAGAAAGATGACGTCGATTGCACGAAATCCTGTGACAACAGATACGAAGTATGACATACACGATGATCAATCTCAGATGGATTTCGTTTCTGGTTCCATACCCAACAACTGTGGTCTAAACGGGAGCAGCGATTTTGTGTTGCGTGGACATGATGTCGCCCTTCCGGATACTTCGACTGAAATCTTATCCATCGCAAAGCAATCTGTTAATCCTTCCACCAATGGCGTGAATCATCCATTTTTAAATATAAATGATCAATCATACTTCAAAACATCGAACAAAAAAGAAATTCCAGCACCTTGGACATTAGTGTTCGCCTGTCAATTCATAAACTCCATTCAAAAATCATTGGAGATTAATAAAACGGAGCAATGCCTTCACCAATTAACTCAAACTGATGCTGACTTATCCAATATTTATTCCATTGAACGGTTACTTGTGCTAAATAAGTAGTTGTATTTTTAAAAGCGAAGTCCATTTGTTAATAATTTTTGAATATAAATGATAGAACACTGAAAATGTTTTAACGTAGTCATGATCTTCACTTCCTACGGGCCACATTTCATTTTCCGCATTATTATTATCACCCGGCATTATCGCCATTACTGAAACATGGTATTCTTCCCAATTGATTGAAGCGGAGATATTCATTCCAAATATGAATTTGATAAGGAACGATTGAGAGAGAAGTGGTGGTAGTGGTGTTTCTGTTTATTACGATAATCGCCTCCAGTGCCGTCCAATAGATAACACAAAAATCCCCCTCGAGCATATAATTCGGTGTTCTTTAACATAGATAACAGGTGAGGTTTGTATGATTTGTGCGGTCTACCGGTCTCTTTCATCTACAATGAAAGGTTGATCCAAGTGCTTCTGCGCTTGATTTGCACTCTGCAAATAACAATACTTATTATGGGTGATTTTAACCTGTCTAACTCTATCGCATGGCCATTCACTTCCACGCAAATGCTGGAATGCCGATTTCGAGTGGTACTAGATTCAGATCCTTTATATAACCATGTTCACGAATGCACTCGGAGAAGAGGTTCTAACCGCCCAGCAGTCTTGGATTTGGTGTTAACATCGGAAGAACAGTCTGTCGAAGCGATCGGATTCCAGTCTCAGCTGGTTCTTAGTGACAATTCAGTGCTTGTGTTTCACTAATTTTGCAGTACTCATCAATCGCTTGCTTTGAATAGGGTGGTTCGCCGGGTAAATAAATTAGCCCTGAGTAAATCGCTCGTGCAGATTCAGCATTGGCAGACGGACCGCTTAAGCCATGATTCGCAATGGAAAGAACTCTTAGATTTTCTGCAACTGAAGATTGACGATAACTCGCAGATCGTTCCTGAAAGATCCGAACATAAAAATCGTTTTGTTTTCCGCAGGAGAACAAAATAGTGGATAGAGCTGAAGCAAGCAACGTGGATGTAGCACAAAGCCGATAATACTTTTACTTCTTGGCAACATTTCCGTATGTTGCGCAACAAAGTAATTTTATTTATTCGAGAGGATTTGGAAGCGCACCAATTGATGCTGCTGTCAAAAACGGACAGCAACCTTATGTAAAGAAAAAGTCAAACCAGGTATTTTTGCCGTCCAGAATGGTGAAAAACTCACCGAGACCTCGTTGGAAACCGCAAATGCACTCGTGATTTATTACTCTAAGGTGTTCGTGCCAAAGGTTTAAGTGGAACGTTGTGAGTATTCAGTCAACTCAAGAATCGAAACATTAAGCGAAATTTTGATAAGTCCAGAGATTGTCGCAAGTCAATTGCTCAAACCAAATGAAAGAAAATCCCCAGGTGCGGATGGCATCACACCGGATGTGCTCAGGTTCTGTCATCGTCAGGTTTGTGAACCGCTCTCCAGCCTGTTTAACTATTCGTTGCTTAAGGGAGTTGTACCGACAGATTGGAAGTCCGGCGTGATTACCACTATTTTAAAAGGTGACCGCCGATCTGACACTGCAAATTATCGTCCCGTCACACTATTACCTGTTATTGGTAAGGTCGTGGAACGTATCGTCTCGGAAAGAATGGTTGCACACTTTTAATTGCGTAATTTGTTTTCGTCAGCGCAGCATGGATTTCCATCTCATCGCTCTTGTCTAACGAATCTGCTCATAGCGTCAGACGACTGAACGAACGAGTCGGATAGAAGTTCTTGCATTCACGCTTGGTATTTAGACATTTCTTAAGCTTTTAACAGAGTCAATCACCATTTACTTCTTCAAAAACGGATACATTTAGGAATATGTGAACCACTCCTTTCATGGTTGTGCGACTAGATGTCAGATCGCCACACCCGAGTTAAAATAAACGGAGTACTATCCCAAAAGTTCGAAACCACCAGCAGAGTTCCACAACGAACGTGCTATGCCCGCTCCTCTTTCTATTATACACAAACGATTTACCCCCTCATCGTATAATACAAAATGGTCCCGTTCGCGGATGATATGAAAATTTGGTAGCCAATCAGTTTTGCGTATTATTGTGAGAAACTGCAAATGGATTTGGACAACGTGTCAAATTGGGCTGCAATGAATGATATTACATTCAACATACGAAAAATTAAAATGTTCCAAATTGGCAAGCATTTTCCTTGGATATATAGATTAAGAACTCAAAACGTGACATGGAGCTTTTTGGAAAAATATCTTGGAGTATGGATTAGTAGAAACCTGAAGAGTACGGTTCAGTGCCAGAATACTTATCGACAGGCCAACAAATTGTTAAGTATCTTTCGAAAAATATTTGGAAGATTATCGGCGATAACGTTACCAAGGATAATGAACGTATACCATCGTCCTACGATGGAGTATGCGGTAGAGGTCTGGACTAATTGGCAGCGCTAAGATATTGCTCGCTTTGATAAAATCTGTCACAGAGCAACAAAGTTAGTGATGGGTTTTCGTAATGTTCCGTAACCGAAATAATGCGTCGTCTGGATCTATGTGACAATACCCAAAGGAGGATACGACGTGATTTTATTCGAACCTATAGAATTGTGTTTACCGAAGGACATCCACTAAAACACTTGCTTGATATGTGTGATGGGAAAGTGACATGCGGACATGCCTTATACCTTTACGTCCCAAGTTCCCGTATTGATTGTCGGCGCCATTGTTTCGCCATAGGTGCTATATTTCTTTGGATTTCCATACCCCAGCATGTGGTGGACTCTACTTGCCTGCCGGGGTTTAAAGCGAAATTAGACTTACACATGCAAAAGAATATCATTCGTGAGCCTTACATTGGATATTCTCTATTCTTTTTACACTATTATATTTTTCACATTTTAATTCATACCGTAATCCTTTGGTGTAATAAAAGATTACCTGCTTAACCATAAATCATTGAATCATTGAATAATTGTATGTAACGGTTACAGCTGTATGAACTCTTCTATATTTATTTTTGTAGCCTTCTATATATTGCTGAGTGACTTAATCGATCAACGTCTCAAATTCTGTCAACAGAGGTGCTCGAGGCAGGGCGTCGGCAACAACCATTCAGGTCGGTCAATCTTCCAACAACCAATGACACAGCCATTTAGACATTTCAGGTCGAGTGAGTGGTCACATCTCTTCGTGTCCCTGTACGTATGTATGCAAGCAAAGGCTGACCCAGGCAAAGTGCCCCACAGTCATGGACTGCACGTGGGCTAAGATACTGTCAGGTTACCCAGGCCTAGACAGATATTGGAAAATAGAAATAGAAATGGTAGTGAGACTCCAGCGTGTTTCAGCATGCAGCTCATTACCGGTTGCAATTCAATTTAGCACGGTGTTAGCTGCACACCACAGAAGTACAGCACGATTGCACATCCGTGCACATCCATGTCAATTTGGTTATATTTGCAGTCATCATTCATATAGTACTGAAAACGCAAACATCTTATATAATATACGATGTTGTCGCTGACTACGGATAAAGTACCAGGTGTGTGAATCTGAAATATTGAGCACCGAATGAATTTGGTAAGTATTTTTCCAATTTTATTGACGCTCATTGAAGTTGCTTGCGATTTCATTGAAGACTTTTCTGCATTTTATTGAAAATGAATTTTTGTTATTCTTGTTATGAATAACACCAGCGCATCATCAGCGCTACCGCAGCAGAGAGTGATAAGGTATTTGCTTTGTAGTAAAATGATAAATCAACTTGCAATTTTATATCAATTCATCATCCAGCCTGTGCTCTGATGATCTATTATTTGTATACATTTCCCTCACGACCAGATCGCGCTGCTTTCACGCATCAGGATCCACATTCAATAGAACAGCGGAAGAATGTTAAATAAGTTGCCACTGTTGGGCATGGTTGATACGACCAACCTGTTCAATCACTTGTGAGCAAACACATGTAATTTGGGTTCAACCCGTGATTGTCGTGGGGGGTGCGATAGAAATACATGCAAAACGAGACTTTGCTTATAATCATGTGGATAATTCCATTTACATGCGTTTGGACAAGTTATTGAACACGTTGGTAATGCAAAACGTTCCAACTTACTTACAAGTGCAACTGGTTTACCATTCAAATTCAAAATAATTCAAAGTTTTAATCGTCCAAAAAGCAAATAATTTACAGTAACCATAGTTTAGAAATACAGGGAGTGCATAAAATCAACTTAGCTGTTTTGTCAATATGGAAAGTCAGCTCATGTATTATGGTGCGAGGTTGGATTTGGTCAACATATACTTGTCAAGTTGAGCCTTGAACAAGTTCAGGCTTGATTAAAAAGGGCGGAGAGTTCCATAAAAAACTAACTCAAACGGCAGAGAAGAACGTTCGACAAATTGATCCAGAGTTTGGAATGGTTAACTTGTAGCCACGAGATCTGCTATCATGTGATTCTGCTGATAAAACAAGTGTTCAAGTGGTTTATCCATTGTATGCGGAATGTTGAACAGCAGGATCAGGCCAGCCTTGACACGACGGCAGAATAAGTCAAACCGGTTCAGAGTTGCAATCTTCTCCTCGTATGGCCTGTTGTATAGTCGGGTCACCAGGTTTGTGGGAAGATCATGTCTTTTATCACCATGGGGACGATGCTTAAACAGCGTACTCCATTGTTGATCGGATATGGGGCAATAAAAGTATGACTGTACTTCAGCAAGTATTGAAGCAATATTTCAATCGCATGAGGATCCTGATCATACTGGCTCTACCTGATGAGTGCAAACAACATGAACCCATTAATGGGGCGTGTATGATGGAAAATCAATGAATACACGTATTTTTGTACATAATCTTGATTCAACGGTTTTCAAACTTCAAGTTTTGATTTTTCATCAAATTCCGTTGAGAGTAATCCGTAAACAATAATTGCTCATTAAATTTTAATTCTTTTTAAAATGCAACGAAAGATAAAATGCTTTTGTGGGACCGAATTAATTAAAACAATTCAAGGTCATTGACAATTTAATTAACCAAATTATGCAAATACGTTGAAAACCATTATTATTTGTAAGTGTGACAGAAAATGTTTCTTCCATTTTTCGGTATTAATTTGGCAGGTGTTAGAAAAAGATAATCAATATCGAAAAAGCTCATTTGCATGCATTTCCGTCACACACACACACCAAACGACCGGTTTCGTGTTGTTTGCATTAATCAGGTAGGGACAGTAGGATCTGGATCACCTTGCGCTTGAATCAGTGGAAGAATGGTAAACAAGATGTTTCGTATATCACTGTTGTATAAGGTTTGTATGACCAACCTGTTCAATAACATGAGCATACACACAAGTAGAAAGGGTTTGAATCCATGACCATTAAGAAAGCACCTCATTTGCATGCATTTCCAAAACAACCCCCACCCCACAGACGTATATAGATGGGGATGGTCATGCCAACCTAGTCTAACAGTTTCTTACAAGTACATAGCTTCTATATCATTTCTCAACTGTTCCCAAGCATGCGGATCCTCTTTGTAATGTCCTGACTCGATAAATAGAAAGTATACGAACCCGTCCTATGGTGTGTGAAGGTAATACTGATTTTTTATTAACCCCATTTACATCTGTGTGTGGGCATATGTTATTAAACTGTTTAGTTGTGCCAACTTTATCCGACAGTGGCATACAAGCAAAACTTGTTTACCATTCCTCCCTGTTTCAACCGCATGCGGATCCTGATCCTACTGTCCCTACCTGATGAGTGCAAATAACACGAAACCGGGCTTGGTGTGTGTGTTATGGAAATGCATACAAATGAGCTTTTTGTTCAAGGTTATTGGTTCAAACACTCTGCATGAGCGTGGGCTCATGTGATTAAACAAGCTAGTCGTACCAGCCTTATCCAACAGTGGTATACAAGCGCAACATGTTTACCATTCTTCCACTGTTTCAAGCGAAAGTGGATTGTAATCCTACTGTCTCTTCCTGCTGAGTGCAAACAGCACGAAACTGGTCGTGGGGTGTGATAATTAATATCATTTGTAAGTGGATCATCAACCTAGTGTTTTACCGACATACATGGTGGGTCACACCTTTCTTTATTAATCATACGTATTGCCTCGATCAGATTTTGGAAAGAATATGTAATGTTCAGCATCAAACGTTTAGAGCAAACTTCAATATGTTATCCCAATTCCGCATCCAATTAATATTCAAAAATATATCAACCAATAATCTAAATATAATTAACATATTACAAATAGATTTTATTTAATAGTTCTGGTTTTGCTTTATATATCTACGATTATTGATTTTGGTTCGACAAGTGATCAAGTGAATACGTTTGAGCCCAAATTCAAAGCATTACGTGATGCTGAAAGAGCTATGGATGCTGTTTTACCCAAATTCCATGTAATAATATTTTTCGGCGAGTCATTGATTTCTGTTCTCCTCGTAACAGAGCCGCTTGACTATTTCAGTCCTTCAAAGTTTGATAAAGTGTAAGAAATACGGAGGGTTGACCCCAAATACAGTGTATTTTGCCTATTTTTCACTGAAGGGAATCTGCGGTATTTATGAGAAAAGTTATCGATGTACAAAACAAGTGTAATCGAAACATTAAACTGTAGAACGATCTAAGTTTATTTCAAGTAGGAAGTATTTGGCTACATGTACACTGATCAGTTCTGTCGCCTCTTTAATTTTCTACAATTTCTAAACAAATATTTTTAGCTCCAATCAATATGTGTTATGTAATCGATAAATTCCCGGTTGGACTGCCATGGAATATATTTCAGGTACGGATTTTCGATATACAATCAAATCTCGTTACCTTGCGATCACACTATTCTGCCTCTCTCGGAATTATACCACTTTTACTCTTCCTCTGCAGCTGGCATAGTAGCGAGGTTTGACTGCAATGCTGTTTTTACGAACCATCGTTATTATGTTACTACTATGCTACCTGCATGGACTGATTAAAAGTGGTATAATTCCGAGAGTGACATAGTTGTGAGGTAGCATTGCAACGAGATTTGACTGCATCTTGACTATGTCTTTCGGCTACTTTTTAGGTTGTCTCGATAAATAGCGTTGTAATAGCCATGTGATAAAGCCAAATTTTCGACTGCAATTATCACATATATCAAATAACATATTTCACTCTCAAATTCTATGTCTACTTTGAATCTTTCGGCTTTTATCAACCATAAAATTACATTCGTGCAACATTGAATCCAGCTTTATTGAGCGCTTAATTTCATCGATTTGTAAGCTCAAGGCTATTTGTAGGTCATGGTTTCCTAATTATATTAAACAGGCAACAAACTGCTTCAATTGGCGCGATTAGTCGAAATTTGAAATCAATCATGTGATCGATCTTAACAGCCCACATCGTGCCTGGTTATGCGTTGTCATCGATTCGCCCAACGTTTGCAAATAAATGGCAGCATGTGAATTTGTATTTGCAATTAGTCACGATTTAGTCTCATTTCCTGCTCTCACATACAACCATACGCTTTCAGATTCAGGCAATTTCATTTTGCCTGTCTAGACACAACTGCTCTGCGTGGGGAGGTCGGATGAAACACAAAAATTTGACACTTGAAGCTTAACTTTATCTGACAAGTTGGTTTCGGGAATTGGCTGGAATAAATGTGATCGTATTTGAGGATGAAAATATTGAGCTAACTTGGTTGACAGATTAAATCCTTATGAAGAATATAGGATAGATTTCGGTGGTGTTGAGCGGAGCTTGTTGTGAGCGTCTGATAATGACATCGGAATTTATTGATTAAAAATTTTGGTAATCGTTTGAAAATTTAAAATGATTTAAATAAACATTATTCGCTTGATCCTTATAAAATACGACGTGCATGTTACATGCAATGAACAGAAAAAAATGCATGAACAAAAATGTCCCAAATACTCAAATGCTCAATGTATTCGGCAGGTACAAACTTGCATGAAATCCTTAAACTGTGTACCTAAGCTTAATCGAGCCAACGCAATGTGTATAATATAATTAAGGTCAAAAACACGCCAGTAGTATAAAATAATTACACTTACATTGTAGTTGCAGTTAGCCTCATTCGGTCGATGTCGACTATGGATGCATATCAAAATCACTTGAATTATTCATGTTCCACATCTTTTTCGAATGAATAAACAGTCTGATTCCAGAAGAACAATCTCTCCCACAGCGCTTGCAGCGACAGGCAGTAGACAATAGATCGGCGTCAGTATAACACCGGCGGTGCGATCTGCGTTCATCATTCAAAAGCGGAATCTGCACCTTCACAACTTGCAGACGACTCTTTGCACAATGTCTCCAATGTGAGAGGTCAATAGCAAGTTCGACTCAACTCGCCGGGTCAATGGCAAGAGCTTTCATATCTCTTTTCAAAACGCCTTTGTACCGCAATTGCGGTGTGCCCAGCGATCGACTTCCTGATTTCAACTCACGATATAGTAAATCTTTCGGAATACGACCATTTTCCATTCTATAGACATGACCAAGCCACCGCAGGCGGCGAAGTCTTAATAGGCTGAACATGCTCTGTAGACCAGCTTATGAAAGCACTTCAGCGTTAGTCACTCTGTCCATCCACGATATGTTCAAGATACGACGGATGCTTCGTAGATGGAAAGCATTCAGCTTCCGTTAGTGTCTTGCGTGGGTGGTCCAGGTTTCACTGCCGTACAGTAAAGCATTTAGTACGCACGCCATCATCTTTGTTTTTACAGTCAGCTTGCGGTTACCCCAAACACGAGAGTTCAATCGGGACAAAATTCTCTGGCAATCCACTTATCAATCTCCGTGACTAGCGAGAGGTTATCCGCGATGGCTGAACCAAGATATGTGAAATAATGTACTGGTTAAAACTGACAGTTTCCAACAGTGATAATTGGCGGCGATAAAATCCTTTGACCATTGACTTTGGTCTTGCTCATGCTGACTGTTACCGCAAAATATTTGCATGCCGACGAAAAACAGTCCATTAGCGACTGGAGGTGTTCATGTGAGTGAGTAATAATGGCTGCATCGTCGGCAAACAACAGGTCACGGATTAGCACATTCTTTGTTTGACGCCTCGGCGAATTTCAAAGGCTTCTGAACTGAAACCGTTAAAATAGACTGAGCCCTCCATGCCAGAGTGGAACGAAATAACGAGTTAGAGCAGTCATGGGGGACAGCCTATCAGTTCAAGCATTTTGAGAAGACCATCCCTGCTGACGTAGTCTAAGGCCTTCGGTAAATCAATAAAAACAACGTATAATGGCATACGCTGTTCCTGACACTTTTTTCAAGTTGTCTGAAGGAGAAGATCATGTACATGGTTGATCTTCCCCTGCAAAACCTTTAGCCGGATCTGTAAGACTTTAGCAAACAATTTGTCTACAACATCCATAAGGGAGATTCTGTAGCCTTTTTCATGATTGGATGTAGACACGAGGCAGTGGAGGTTTGAGATAATTGCTTTCATTCCCCTAGGTGGACCGCCTTCCTGGAATTAAGACCTCCACCTATCTGATGCAAGCTGGATTTGAGGCGCCAGTCAGCTGCCATCAGTAGAAGCAGTTCCGCCGATTCACACAGGACCACGCGTGTAATTCAGAATCTGGACTTGGCTGTCGGAGGATATATGAGCAATGCGTATCCCCAAAACCGCTCCGCCGGTGACAAACTTTGAACCACTTACTTTAACAACAACAATTAAAATGAACCATAAGCACCGAACTTGATTTATCAAAAAAACAATAAGATTATATGTATTATAGTTTCATAATATCCACAGGCTGGAATAAATCGGAATAATATCAGGATTTGATGATTTGTCACGATTGACAGATTACAACAAATAGTTACCAATTTTTTACGCGAAATTTCATGAACATATTGCATGAGAGTTCCATCTTTTCTAACTCCTTTCAACGGCATCCACATCGGTATAGAATCTCCAGATGACTGTAAAAATTATTGAGGAACTTGTATGCACCGAACTGGTGGCAGTGCATATTTCATTTAGCGTGAACCCGGTGACCAATTTTCTAGGTCTCTCAGCGTATGGTCAATTAAGAATAACGTAGACTAAGTTAGATAGACAATAATGCAAATGTTCAAGCAGAACAAAATCCTACCATAGCCATGGTGCCCAACGTATGCCCTAGAACCAGGTGTATGTTGTTGTTGTTGTAGACCTCCTTCGGTCGATGTCAACCATGCTGTCTGTAGGCATGTATTAATCATTGAGGGAATCTTCTGTGACGAACGTCTCACGCTTGAGTTTAAGGCGCCTAACTGCCTAGAGACAAATTCATATACATTCACCTTATATCCTATTTTTGATAGCACCTTTCGAACCTGAAATTTATTATTCAATTTTTGGATAAAAGTCAGAATCCTGGCCGATTTTGAGCGATTTGGCAAATTGAAATTAGGTGAAAATCCCAAGAATTTTTACATCATTTCTGGATAACAGCCTAATGAAATTGTTGCGAATTTCTTTAAGCAACAAAATTTATATTCCGTTATTTATTGGTATAGACCCACAAAACGCGCACATCTCTACGTGACCTTATTTCATCCCATTTGACAAATGTTTTGAAGTACAACTTTGTATATTACCCACACATTTTTCAAGGATACGACATAATTCAAGATTCACGATTCAAAATTTATGGTGGATAAAGCAAATAGCTGTACAATACCATAGGATGTATGTTTGAAAGTTAAACAAATGGTAACTTTATTGTTTGCGTTCATGTGCGTCGAGGGAGGAGCAAAAGTAATTCCAATTGTGACATGGAGGGAAGAAATCTCGACCGGAAATAAATGTTTGAGTATATTTGTTGTTTTAAGTAGGTGTGTAAGAAGTAATCACTAAGGGAGTTCAGTAAACTGGGGTCAATATCGTGGTGCTCACATCCCCATCCCTTACACACCACTACCGGTTTCTGGCTGTTTGCCGTCATCAGGTGGAGACAGTAAGATCAGGTTTAGTGAGCCTTGAAACAGTGGAAAAGCAGTAAACAAAGTTAAACTTGTATGCCACTGTTATATAGGGTTTTTACAAAGAACCACGATGTTCAGATACAGAATCACAAAGTGATTCCAGCAAGAAACCGGTAGTGGTTTGTAAGGGATGAGGATGTGAGCACCACAATACATGGGGTCAAAATCATTTCGTTTGACGAGGAAACAATTTCTGGCTGTAGGCTGTTCCACAAAAAATATACACGGACTGCGTAAAAGTTGCGGCGACAATTTAATCGGGAATGTGGGATTTGAAGAATCAGGTAGCGACGGCGGGTCGGGAGATTGGAACCAATCGTAAAAAGTTGTCTGTGTGGGTGTTACCCCGCATGGATTATTTGATATGTTATATGATATTTGTCAGCTTGGATGCGTCTGCGCTCGAAGGTGCACAATCCAAGTCTAGTCATACGCTAATACATCTTAAGCAATGGTAGATTGAGTGAATAAAGGAGCAGAAATGATAAACCTATTCTCTGCCACTTACTCAAACATGATATTTCCGAATCTTTGGGTGTTGTTACACTAAATTGCAAGTGGAAGCTTATCCAAGTATCTTCTGTTACGTTGCTTGCTTTATCAAATCAAAATTAATCGAACAACTCTGCGAGGTTTTGCTGAATGAAAAATAATTATCTGATCTGATGAACAACACACGATTGATTAATCATTTTATAAGGATAAGCATTTGAAGCTGTCAAATTATTCTTATTAGCGGAATTGTAGGACATTGATTTGGCAACAGTCGTATTGTAAATTTGAAACGTAGTTTACCGTTGAGACTTCTTGTTCGAGACGCCGTGAACTCAGCTAACTGCAACCTTAATATCTGGATTCTAAGCACTTATAGGTCCATTGTTCCTGGGAATAGCTGAATTGGTCATACAGAAACACACAAGGTTAGCAAAAATGGCTGCCAATTTAGATACTGTTAGCAATACTCTCTTGGTGGCTGCTAATCGCACGTAAAGATTACAATATTAGGCCTTGTAATATTGGCCGGTGGAAGCTGGGTGTGATTGCGTTATGTGGATCGATAGCCGAACCGCGCTTTCAGTTCTAACGTCTATTTCGTTGTTTGCACACGATTCAGGTCACTCGATCCACCATTGATCACGTTACTCCCAGGATTCACACCCACCTGACGATTCTGTGCTGATTCATCCCTGAGTTCAAGCATTCCAACGCTTAACGCGTTCACCCACGAATCCCATTGAACATGAGAAAGCCAATTGGTCAATCGCGTTTTTTTCGCGCAAGATAAGGATAAGGCTTACTTATGCAGGCAAATCTCACGATCACAACACTGACCGGCGGCTTGTTCGCCGAGGTTGTCACTTTGTTCTGAGTTGCCTTTCGATTTTGTGTCTACCGCTTTCCTTCAAACTCACACCACGCGGAGCTTCTTTAACTAACCTCAACGAAATGCATATCTCTCGATAGCAGCTGTCGGGGTCCATCACCTCATGTTTGAGAGGATGTTAAAGTTCCAAATGTTTTCTTTCAAATCTTTCAAAACTCAAATTATTACGGGTTCCCAATTGTCTTCGCCGATCGCTTCAGTGCTTCTTGCTCTTGTTCCTCAAGGATTCGCGAATCCTTGAATCTTTACATAGAAAAATGGTAAATATGAACAACAACGCTACTAGATGACTGAAAAAGGAAAATGTTTTGAAAAAATAATTTTAAACATGGTCAACTCAAAGGTTGTGCTATTTTTATCAAATCAATACTGTTTCGATTATTATTCGACATAATCTAGCTGTCTCCACCAGTCATCGTCGCAAATACGTTCAAGTATCAAGAATCAAGATTTCATGGTGCTTATAAAGCAATCGCTTTATATGTACCATAGAATGGCAGCTAGAAAAAAATAGAGGATGCAAACAAAATTACATCGAGGTGTTTCGTTAGTGTGGGTTCATATGGGGTCAATATACAGGGCCGATAATGAAGTGCTCCTCGATATAAGCACGATCCGTCTGGTTTCGATTCACTAGGTGTCTGTCATCCAACGTTTGGCAATGGGAATCCCATTTAATGGAGGTTTAAAACATTGATTCCGCTTATAGTTAGCAGCTTGAAATAAATTTCAATTGTTCATCAAGGCTCTTAAATATGATACTTGTAATAAATCGGATTGAAATTTAACGATATTCTACATTTAGTGATTTATATGCCGAATCGCTTCTTATTGATTAGATTTCTCCGTTGGGAATTGTTTCCACCAATTCGCGTGTGACGTTTTATGGTGTGTGTGCCTTCCATACTAGTTAACCTAGAAAATATTTACTAAAATAAACGGTTTTGGATTATCATAAATCACACCACAGTGTCATACCAATCAGAGAAACGCTCATGTAAACTAGGAAACAACAAATTTTTGTTTACAAATTATAATACAAGCGGATTTTGTGGGAAAATTCATCCGATACATTATTATTGAAACAGAACTGCGAGCCTGGATGAAGAAAAACAACTATTTATCCGCAATGCAACAAATTGTTGAAAGAAAAAAATAATCATGATTTATTTCAAGGCGCAGTTTTTTATAGAATATATGGCTGAATCAACTAATCTTACAGGTTTCATAATTTTTTACACAAGTGAGAAATCCGTAGTTGCTTGCAATTTCATGACACCTACTTATTTCGTGCTGTCTGTACTCACCTGGTAGGTACATCACAATCAGTATCTGCTGAACATGAAACACAGGAGAAACGCTAGATAAGGTAAAACCATTCAGGGAACGACTTTACGCTGAGGCGATTGAGATAACAAAGGCTGTTAAGACTGCAGTCGACAAGGTGGATGGGGTTGAGATCTCCACAATATGTAGCAGATAAACATTAACGTGCATGACCCTTAGTGTGCGCACCGATTAAACAATCGAGATAAGCTGTCAGCAGATGTCATTCACACCTGACAAGACCAAAATAATTGAGGGATCATACGTCACGTAGGGATGGTGGTGTCTCAGTTGATATTGATCGCGCTTGTCTATCTTAACGAGCGCAGCACCCATCATGGAATGTGCGGTTCTTAACCAGATTAAGATTGGTCAGGTGAATGAAATTTAAGCTTGCTCTCTGTTCGTACTGACACCCTTGGTCTGACGAAGCTTCTGACTCATAAACGAAACGTTACCCACAAACTGCCTCACCGTTTAATTACAAACTTTCTTTTTCATGAATATGATTCCCTGATCGGTTACGTACATTTTCCACTACATTGCTAACCATCATCCAGAATCGTCAAAGAGACAGCACTTTTACTACTCTACCGAGTTCATACTAAATCCAACCTTCATATCTAAGATATAATCAATTTAGGGCAACAAAGCTTCTTGCAATGAAAGCTTGGTACACATCTGAACAAGCAGATGATTGCTTCAGACGAAAAATCTCAATCGGAATTGATTTTTTGCAAAATAGCTAAATATTAAACGGCTGATGCCTTTTTTTCTTAACCCATCAGTGAAGAAAACTGAACAAAGCCGGAATGGAACGGAATGATATCCAACATGCAGTATATTTAGACCGTGGGCATGGTGTGTATTCATAGACAGCAACAAATTCTAAATATGAAGGTAAAAATTGATACATGAAAAGTGGGTTGCTGAAGTGGATACAGCAAACCAAAAACACGGGACACGTAGGCGAGGGCACAACGGTACCAACAGGAGTGCATTGTAATGGATGAGTCAATCGATTTGAATGTTGCGAAAGAATAGGAGTTCGTTTACAGGGTATAACGTGACTCGTTTAATACACGATTAAATCTATAGAGACAATGGTCCATACAAAATTGAAATAGCCCCATTAAGACATTATGTGGTAAGGATTGTCACCAATACTCAGTAAATGGAAAGATGGGTCTAGTCTCTAATCTATGGGCACCGCGATTTTACAGTATGCACTTGAATCTTTTAAGCCTTTACCAACCATTGGACACAAAGATATTCCTACTATTCTTCACTAGCTCACTAGTGCTTTCCATCGATTATTGAGAGCAAAGGCTAATGCTTGATCTGACAGGTTGTTCTCCAAGACTGTTTAAAATCCTTATGTTATTTTACTTTGCAAAAAATGGTCATTTTATTTGAAATGTTACCCATATGAACAAGTGTGTATTCGTTTAGTTTGCAAAGGACAGTGACTAACGAGCCAATCGAGCGTCCAGAATTTCTTTCCGTGAAAAGTTGTAGTGAAGCAACCACCACAGCTAAAATGATTTTTTATTTTTGTACGTTTGAAATCTTCGACGATCACGATGTCAAGAGATTATTCGGATTGTATTTTGGGAGCACCGCGTTATATCCGATGTTGAAGAAGTAAAATCAATTTCTCATCACGTTTGATCTCAATCTTTAATAATATTTTTTCTTATTTTTATCATTCGACTCGATCTACAGCTTTTCATTGGCATATGATCAACGAATAAATATATGATATATGACCCCAGAAGCATTTAAACTCCACCTTGGTAATAATCCAGGATGTTTCGTTGCTCCGACAGTGTTCGGCATTTTCTTTGCGCTACCCACGAAAGGGTTTTAACCCGAACCGTTAGAAATCACTAGGTGTGGGTTGTGCTAATCGATCTCTTGCAGTTTCCCGACGATACATGCATTATAGCTCAAGCTCAAGAGCAAATTCATCTCAAATGGACTACTTTCATTGGTATGCGCACATTTTGACCGAGATTCATCATAAACAGGACTAAAGTCCTTAGATAATGAATTGTATCCCTCCCATCATCACTGGAGAAAAATATTAGTTTGAACCCGTACATCATTTCAAATACCTAGGTTCAACTAGTCCGTATAACATCTAGCTTGACAAGGGGTTTTATAATCGGACTTGCATTCCGTTTGAACTCTCGTGCATGGCGCAAACGTAAAACCGACCGTGAAGACAACAAGTGCGTTCGTACTAAATGCCATTACCGTATGACTGCGAAATCAAGAATATCCTCGCGGGGCACATGTAACAGCTGAACGATTTTTTAGTTACAGAGAATGCTTCGCACATTAAGCATATCGTGGTTGGACAAATTAACAAATGCAATAGAGTTTTCTAAAGCTGGTCTACAGAGCATGTTCATCTGACAACGACAGCGCTGATTATGCTGACTGGGTCATGTGTAAGGTATTGGAATCTGTCTCTCTATGAAGATTTGAAGTCAAACATTTGTACACCAGGATAAGACAATGTAAACTGTCTTGTAAGGGTCAGCAATTTAATGGAAAATGTTCGTGATCGATCGGGGAATCATAATCACGTAGCGGTGGTGGTGCGTCAGTTAACATTGATTCCGCCTGCATATCTTAATGAGCGCAGCACCCACCATGACCCGTGCAGTTCTTAACCAGCTTAGGATTGGTCGGATGAATGAAATTTAAGCTCGATCTCTGTTCTTAATGACACCCTTGGTCTGACGAAGCTTCTCAGTCAGAAGCGAAACGGTAACAATAAACTACTCTCACCGATTCATTACAAAAGTCTCGTCCTCCTGTTAATTTTTGTTAGGTTTCGAGTTCTCTGGCTAGGCCGCATCTGCGGTACATATAAATTTTAAAAGCGTTATAGTAACTCAAGATTTGGAACATACGACGTGCCGAGAACTAACTCACCAGCGCTTATTTTGCCGACATTTCGTCATAATGAAGAAAGTGGAAATTCGTGGGATGCCGTCTGCTGTTGAGCGGAGGTCACGTCGATACCGAGCAAACGTTGGTACTTGACCAGATAATGCGTCTTGTATTTACTGTCAAGGGGTAAACTATTACTCACCAATCGATACATGTGTTATGTGTGAACATTTTGCATCCATAATTAACGTCATACTAAAGAGACGAAAAAGACGAATAAGATTTATACATAGCAAACATACATATATCCATGTAAAATACATACATTTGTCGAAAGATACACTTAAAAACATTGTTGTTGACCTCCTTCGGTCGATGTCGAATGTGGATATACATCAAAAGCACATGATAGCTTCATGCTACGCAGCGTTTTAAAGGACTAAACAGTCCGGGAGAGATTGCCACTCCTGAATTAGATATACTACGTACGCACACCATACGTAAATATGACCAGAAACATGAAAATATATACTCGCACATACACATACGTACATTCAATTATTTATACATACATACAGATATACATACTTGCACACACACATATATATATTCACTTATCTACTCATTTAGCTTGTTAGTTACTTTGAGGCATATATTCGATAAATTACCGCGTCAGGCCTAAAATTGTTTAGCTAATTTGTCTGAAACAACTATGCGGTTCTAGAGCATCAATTCAGGAAACCGTAGAGCACGACGTCAAGCAATGGCGCAACATTGCGTGTTGTCTAGATATTTCTAATGCCGTTGTTTTGGACTCTTTTTGAGTTCCTTTTTTGCCAAAATATAAAGGGGATGGACCGAAACCTCTGAAGATTACGTTCTTCACCAGCGCTATGGCCGAAATAGTAAGATCGGAAGGAATAAAAATGAAAACGAACACTACCCAAGGATGTTAGACTTAGCCCACCCAAATCCAATGCCATTAGTTCATCACTCTCCTTTCTGGAGACAGCGGATAGCAGCGTTTCCATCCAGTGAAGCCGGACCAATAACTTCAGTTTACACCACGTTATTACTCACGAAAAATACGATCAAGTGCATCTATATAAATGCGAACAGCCTTTTCAACAAATTAATCGAATTGTCCGAGATTTGTAATGAAACGGCGCCAGACATAGTTGCAATAACAGAAACGTGGTGCAATGCCTCATTGTCTGATAATGTACTCTCTTTGCCCAGCATGTCTCTATTCCGGTGTGACCGTTTAGGCGATGGCGGAGGAGCAGCCCTCTTCTTCAAGCAATCGTTTATCTGTAGAGCTATGAACGACCAGACCCTTGATATCATTGACAAACTTTGGTGCACTCTGACTCTTACTTCAGGAGACCAATGCATTATCGGAGTGATTTATCGTTCTCCAACAGCAACTCTCAAACTGATTAATGCTTTGCGCTATGCAACAACGCGGTACAATACTCAAATATTGGTAATGGGGGATTTAAACTTTCCCCAGCTCTATAGCCTGAATGATCATCCATCAGAGACACTTGAAAATGAACATCGAGCCGTTTTGGATTACGCACCCCTTTATAACCACGTTTTTGGATTTACCCGTATGAGGGGATCAGACCAGCCGTCTACCTTGGACCTAATACTTACATCAGATCCCACAGCTGTAGAGAATATCGTTTATAAACCGCCAATCGGACGAAGCGATCACGTTGTCCTAGAATTCGAGTACTTTTGTAGCGCTAGGCGCAATAGTGACGGGACGAAATGCGTCAGAAGGGTGAACTACCGTGCTCTGTGTGCCGAGTTACAAACCACTAGTTTCGTACAACTGGATTACTCCGATCCGAATAGTCATTGGCGATCTATCTTACACCATCTAAAATCTATATTGGAGAAACATTCAATGTTTGTTTTGAAGAAAACGTCTCAACGTAATAAACTTTTTCTACGAAGCAGGACTAAAAAGTGGATGAAACTAAGGGCAGTAGCATGGAAGTTTCACAAGGCTACCAGCACAGCTGATTCTTGGGCAAAATTTACACGAAACAAAGTTATCAGCTTAATTCGAGATGATAAACAAGCGTTCGAACCGCAACTGATTTCTCAGATGCCCCAGAATCCGAAGCTCTTTTATAGACTTGTAAACGATAGAACGAATATTAAACCAGGAGTCTTTGCCCTAAAAACTTCGTCCGGCTTCACAGAATCCTTAAATCAGACCACTGACCTGTTAGCAGACTTTTATGCCGGAGTTTTTGCGCTGAACTCCGCGGAGCCTGACCAGGAACCAATCGTTCGACTTGACCGACCGACCTTGGGTGAAGTATTGATTACTCCGATGGTGGTAGCGCAGCACTTATGAAAATTAAACGTAAAGAAATCTCCAGGACCAGATGAGATAACTCCAAAGCTGCCTAAACCTATCATGCACAGCTATCTGAACTTCTATCTTGCATGTTTAATAATTTGCTTCAAGCTGGCGTAGTGCCACAAGACTGGATACTGGGACAAATAATATCCATTTACAAAGGTGGTTGCCGTTCTAATGTTAAAAAATACAGGCCGGTGACCTTGCTGTCTTCGGTCTCAAAAGTTTTTGAGCGAATAATAACCGCAGAAATCGTGCGACATCTGGAAACGAATCAAATTTTGGCAGCTGCCCAACATGTATTTCGCAGAAATCGCTCTTGTTTAACAAATTTGCTGACAAGTTTAGACGATTTGATGAGGATTATAGATGCGGGGGGCTGTATTCATGCGTGCTTCCTCGACATTTCTAAAGCGTTCAAAATTGTTGATCACAATTTACTCCTGAACAAGCTAAAGAAATACGGTGTTGTTGGAAGACTATACGAATTGTTAAGAGATAACCTCAGCAACAGACACATCCGAGTTCGTGCGGACGGTCTATTATCGAAGAACATCGATGTCAATAGCGGAGTTCCACAAGGCTCAGTGCTTTGGCCAATACTGTTTCTAGTCTATATGAACGATATACCAATAACAAATGATAGTAAGATGGTTTTGTTTGCTGACGATATTAAAGTATGGAGGCCAATCATAAATGCTAACGATTGTATCTTGCTGCAAAACGATTTGAGTGCTTTGTTCAACTGGTCATCTAAAAATAAACTGTCATTGAATATGCAAAAGTCGAAGATGATTCAGATTAGTCGTGACCTTGGCTTTTCCTATCCATACCAGCTCATCGACATTAACCTGGAGCACACTGAAAAAGAAAAGGACCTAGGTGTCTGGACTTGCGGCAGTTTGAAAAATGGTCTACAATGCGAAACCGTTTACAAAAGCGCGTCTCGGCTGCTCGGCATGCTACGGCGGATATTTGGACGTTTTTCCCCGGAGTGTTTTCTTCTCATGATGAATACATATATAAAACCCGGTTCTAGAATATGCCGCACAAGCCTGGACACCGTGGCTCCAAAAAGACATCTTACTTCTGGATCGCATATATCAGAGAGCTTCTAAGCTGGTCATCGGACTCGAAAATATGCCCTTCGAGCGACTCAAACTACTGGAGCTGAGGACACTCACACCAAGAAGAATCCGATCTCATCATCGCATACAAAATATGCAGTACTCTTTCCCACCCCCTGGATATATTATTCCACCTTCGAACTTCCAGCAACAGCCGTGGCCATGGTTGCAATTCGGAAATACCACATTCCAAACGGAACTGCTGCAGGTATTTTTATTCGGTACGTGTGTGCTTTGCTTGGAATTCTCTACCTTCCGATTTGGTAAGCTCAAACAGTTTATCTATATTCAAATCAAAACTTGATTATATGAGAGTTAATCCGAATTTTGCCCCAAACTATTAATAAACTATCATCGGCCCATTGTAAGGGATGGGGATGTGATCACCAAATTATATTCCTCTTTGTTCCTTTGTGGTTGCCATGACTAGACTGTTTTTTAGTCTTCGATTATGAATCCTAATGTTAAATTTCCAATTAAATGGACAATATGAATCCGTTCTACAAACTTTTCTCATTCTAACTTTGATTATCTGAATGTCAGCCCATGCACCGAAATTCTTTTATGACTCCCAACGTTGGTTAGATGTGATGAATGATATTAATACTGCGGAATACGTGTACACGCGCGATAACATCAGTCGCGTTAGAAATCGGACACGATCGATCGGGATTCAACACGAATCCGGTTGGATTCGTTTGACCGAATCAACGTAGGCAACTTCAGAAAAAATTACTGACTTTAATAACACTTCTTTTCATGCCTTTTGTAGCAAGTTACCTTTCAATAATAGTGGCTGTTATCTAGTAACGGTCATCCACATGGTCAGTATTCAAAAAATGTCATCAAGCGATTGTTAGTGGCTTTCCATTCATGCGCAACAATTCACTAAATATCAAAGTTATACTTGAATGCCACTGTTGCATAGGGTTCGTACAACGAACCACGAAGTTCAAACACAGAATCACAAAGTAATTTTTGGTCAAGCACTCAAGGTGCTTATGGATGACCAAAGTAATGTGTAATTTAGGGGCATGTGAGCAACACATCATTAAATATCACTTCAGCGCTATGATTACGACGTTTTGAATAAATCATTTCATTCGTCATGTTCATTGCATATGGAATTGCTTAATTATTCGCAATGCTCTTCACATGATTACTACGTAAGGTGCACCATTCCACAGCGTTCTTCAACCGCAATCATGTTTCCGATAGATAGAACTGGCACGATTTTACTTGCGGATAGGAGGTAGGAGGCAATACTCATGTTGGAAACCACTGTTATACTGTGCTAGTATATCTAACCAAGTTCGAATAGGAATATCATCTGAGGGAAAAATCAACACGAGGACATGCTCGAGAACTAAACCATCGGCCCTTTGCGAACTTTGGTCCAAAATGGTTATTCCTCTTCCCTCCAAAGTACATCATATTCCAATTATTCGTCATTAATTTGCAGAAAGATTCCTCTTTCCGCTTTTCGTTCACATACTCACAGACTCAGCGCTCACGAAATTCGCCTTCCACGCTAAACCTCCTCGTACTTGGTCGTTTGAAGACCTAGCTGTCAACTGTGAAGGAATATGTAGACGCCCTTGGACTGGGCACCGTCTACGGCGTTCGCAAGTGGGAACGAGACTGGATTAAGATCTACAACGATCTCGTCTCTGATCGACGCGCATGATTCGAGACATAAATGAAACCGTGGGGCTAGCGACACAAAAGCAAATTAAGAAAGATTCGTCCACGATTTTATACATCCAATTTCCATCTAAGTTCGAAATCCATTCTTCTCGCTTTGCCATGTGAATAATCTACAACACCAAGAACATTCGGACAGTTCACTTTTGGCGTTCTTCCTAAAAATTATTTCACTGCAAAGCTTCATATAGAGTGGATTCTTTCGAACATCACATTTTAGTGCTTCAATTTAACGACACTTAAAAGAATTGCCAATTTCTGGAACGCTTTTAATTTCACTAATAAATCGTTTTTTATTGTTTAAGCGTCATCGAAACGATGTATCCTTACCGGAATTAAGCCGGACATGATTGCTCCGGTTAATGGAGTGTTGATGTATTCGGCACGGCAATCAATATGTCATGTGAAACTGAAACGCATTTGGTGTATTTCGCAATACTAGGATGACGTAATAAAAATACCGAAATAATACAAAAAATGTTAATTTACGTCGCGATATCTGACAAAATGGTGTTCAAACTTTGCTAGAAAATGAAAATAACGTTGTTCGATATCACACTGTAGAATCCAACTTGCATACAACTGGGGCATTTATTTATACAAATTTTGCGATCAATCTGCAGCTGCTAAAACGGTAAAACGTTGGATTGTGTTCGAAAGTTTGATGTAATGCTCATCGTATTCCACTGAGCGAATCAAGCGGTACACAAAAAGGGCCATCATTTTAAATTGCATTCCTATATAATGCAAAATATATTAACGGCGAATGTGCATCAAGTGTACTAAGTGGAGAATACAATTATGTTTCTTTGTCGTGTTGCAAACATGTATGACTTTGAGTAACCAATAATTGTTTCCCAGAATATGAAATCATTGTTGTTGTTGGCCTCCTTCGGTCGATGTCGACCATCGATGTAAATCACTATCGCATATTTTTTTATCATGTTACACAGCTTTTCGAATGACTAAACTGTCCGATTCGGGAGGAACAATCTCTCCCACAGCGCTTGCAACAAAAGGCAGTACTCGGTCAATCGGCGTTAGTTGCACGTATGATGCGTGATGTGCGTTCAGCAGCAAAGAGCCTTATCTGCTCCTACTCAGCTTGCAGACGACGCTTTACACAATGCCTCCAACGTGAGCGGTCAAGAGCAAGTTCTTTCCGACTCCTGGGGTCAATGCCAAGAGATTCATTGTGTCTTTTGCAAACATCTTTGTTGCGGTCTGCCCAATGGTCAACTTCCCAATTGCAAATCACCATAGAGTAGATCTTTCGGAATACGACCATTTTTCATTCTGTAGACGCGGACAAGTCACCCCATGCGGCACTATCGTGGTAGGGGGAGCGTGCTCTGTAGACCAGCTTATGTAAGACCAGCATTAGTCACTCTATGCATCCACGATATGTTAAAGATACGACGGATGCTTCGTACATGGAAGGCATTCAGCTTCAGTTCGTCTCTTGCGTGGATGGTCCAGGTTTCAATGCGGTGCAGTAAAACATTTAGTGCGCATGGGCTGTATAACATTATCTTTGTCTTTACAGTCAACTTGCGGTTACCCCAAGCACGAGAGTTCAATCGGGGCAAAAAGACAGCTGCTATGCCAATCCGCATATCATTCTCTGTGTCTAGCGAGAGGTTATCCGCGACGGTAGAACAAATATATGCCTGTGTTACAAATATGCACTGGCGAATAAGTTTTTCCCGGATTATGAACTCATTAGAGGTTTGAATATTATAATTTCATTTCAATGATACAAAATAACATGTTGATAAATAGGTATAATCTCAGAAGAACTGTTGACTTCAAATCTGAACTCAAGGCGTGTAGTCTTTTTATATATTCATGGGGAAAGTCTAGGAAATACAGCGCACATGCCCGTGTAAAGATTCACGGCTTCTGATCATTGCAAAGTGTGAACTAGCTTAGCACATTAAGTTTAATATCTTATCAAATAATGTAAAAACTGTTTAAATGCAAAATCCGTAATTTTGTTTTGGTTTTTCGTGTTTACTTCGTTTTGAAGTTGACCCATGTTTAATGGAATATATATATATATATATAATAAACTCAAAGTTTATTCGAAAAAACATTGATCGTAGAAATAAAGTTAGTTGTCTTAAAGAAAAAATCCGCTTTTGGTTTTATTTCCATTAAACATACACCATGGCATGTTTGTACTGTCAGCACTTATCGTGTGAATACACTACAACCAGGATCCGCATGCCTTCATTTTGTAAAAATAATTTTGTATCGTGTTAGATAAGTTACTTATGTGAAATTTACTGCTTCGTCGAAATTCGTTATTTATCAATCCATGCAACCGTTGTCTGATACACCCGACACTAATTCTTTTTCCTACGGCATTCCACAAACATAAATCAATCAATCAGGCAGAGCAGTCTGCCTCTACTTCAAAATTTCCTAATATTAGTTCCACAGCAGCCGTGCTTCGTGATAACTAATTGCACCTTATGTCATTCACACGGGATTATTCAATCTGTTTCAGCAATAAGATGTGTCATTTTGATTGAAATAAACAATATCAAAAACCAACGTGGCCCTAAACATCATGAAAAATGCACATACACAAAATCTGGGAGATTACGTAGCGAGCCATTATTAATATACAGAAATCCGAATGCTCGGTTAAACATTTACTCAAGTTGTCGCCAAAATACGGTAGATATCTTCAAATTGCCAATGCTTTTTGGATTCATATCTAGCCGACGCAATTTTTTGAAAAACTCAATCTCGGATTAGGTTAAGTTCATGCATTCACGGAGAGTAAAACTCCCTCAAAAATATTTTCGCCGAGAAATTTTTATAAAGAAACCGCATTTGGCACACTTTGTATCTGGTTCTGTGCTGTTTGAATTTATAAAGTAGGGAAACCACCTACTATTCAACATCCAAAAATGTAAAATGTTAAACGTCGTCAAAGCCTTCGAATTCACATGCTCTTTTGGGTCTCCGCAACTTTCATGGGTTATTGGAGAGAAAGCCCTGAGTGTGTAGATTAGCGGTAACTTGAAGTCTTCACCGCAGTGTTCTGTGGTATACAAAAAGTGCATACAGTGTGTCACCCATTTGAACACCTGTTTCATCGGCAGAAGCACGTGGTAGCAGATCTCATGGCTACAAGTTAACCATTCCACACGCTAGCTCAAATTCTTGAACGTTCTTCTTTGCTGTTCGAGTTTATTTTATATGAAACTCTCTGTCCCCAAGTATTATTTTTACATCAAGCCTGAACATTTTCAAGGCTGAACTTGTCAAGTACATGTTGATCAAATTCAACCCCACACCTCAATACATGAGCTGACTTTCCAAATTGACAAAATGTCTTAGATGTTTTCATACACTCCCTGTATTTCTAATTTATGGTTACTGTTAATTATTTTCTTTTTGGACCATTAAAACTTCGAATTTCTTTGAATTCACGTGCGTTGACACCATTATTCAATGTTAGAAGTCCTAAATAATTCTTGAATAAACTTGGCACAACAGCCTGTTATATCGCAAGATGAAGTGAAGCGTTCGGTTTTTCTATCACATCAGGATAAACGTTCAATTAAAACAGTGGTAGAACGGTAAACAAACTTTGAACTGAAGCCTTTTAATGATGAACATTTTTAGTGTTTTAATTTATTCATATTTTCAATAAGTGACATTAATTTCACTTGTCAGATTTGTAGTTTAGATCTCATTGGGTAGAGGAACTCAAGCGATATTATTTCTTACAGTAGCTGCCTCATTCCTGCGGCTACATTTCCTAAAGAAAACAACATTCCGGTTACAAGTTTGCATTAAACTATAAACTGGGGTATTGGTCTTAATCGGCATTTCTCGTTGGAAAGAAATCACTGCACCAGAAAGTAGCCCGATGCATAATCAAGGGATGCACAGAGGTTTTTTCAGAAAACTGCATTCTAAAGGCGAGACATCCGACAAATCCGAATATTCCCCTTCATGTGAATTTAAACAGATCGATAGGTTTCAATATTTCGTCACACAAGTATCAAAATATGAGAGAATCGCAAAACACCATTTTCATGCTATAATCTGCCATCCATTACATTTCATACGGCACATCTGAAGATGATACGATATGACTAGGTCTTTTAGCGTATCGAGTAGACTTACACTTATGAAAAACGTGTTAACTATTTTCAAGTTACTAAAAACAATAAACTTAAAGCTCATGCTTGTGGTCGTGATAATTTAGATGCCAACTTTTTGAAGCAGATTGCCCCAAGCTCAAATTTCGCAATACTCGAGACCTCTTAAAACTATCCTCTTGTTAATTTGTGTGCGATGTATTTCGCAGAAAATGGTGATGGGGAAAGGAAAGTTGATTAACTTGCAAAAAAATAATTCAATGAATGTAGAAAATGTTATTAACAAAACTTCGTTAACAGACACATTTCCATAACGAACTTTTGTTGTAGTGATAGGTGAATTAGGTATCCTTTAAAATGAATTGACTCGACGATTGCCTGAAATGATCCGTGACCAACATGATATCACCTGATTGAATCACGTTTCTTTGACCTACATTTTTATCCTCCAGAATTGATTCGATCATAAACTCTGATGTGTGCTGCAGCATTGAATAAACTAAAACGTTTTCCCTAACAAAATGATCTCCTGTCACAGAGCAGTTGTATACGCTGCACATGAAATTATTCGTTAGATGAAGCGCTTCCTTTACTGTAATTGAAATACGTTCAATTTTATAGCCGTTGCGCTCTACAAAACTGACCAAAAGGGTTTCAAAAATTACGGATAACACTTTATATGTCTAAGAAGGCGATCGTAGTTTCGTTCCGTGACACATAACGAACAACTAGGCAAGAATCGAAATTCCGACTCACGAGAGTAACATTTGTCTATTTAACTTGCAAAGTCGGTACTCTTGATCCAGCTTCAATGTAGCCAGCTCCGCACTAAAATAGCATTGTTTCT